>CM051372.1:3637608-3694901 GCA_028015245.1 Cardamine occulta
TAGCTCTATCAATTAGGCCCAATGGGCTTGCTTGGTCTAAAGTCGGGTCAAAACTGTCACGGGCGCCCCGAATTTTCCGTTTGAAAGACGGTGTCGTTTTATGTCGGCAGCTCGAAATCGGGTCGAACTCCATTTTCGTTTCTCAAAGCAAAGCAGACAAGACCAAACCAAAAAACACGAAAAGAATCGTCTCTCTCAACTCTACTGTCCCGGCACGAAAATGACGAGACTACCCCTCTTCGTCGTCTTCCTCTTCTTCGCCGCAAGTTTCATAACTCGCACGGCGGCGGAGATCAAGTCTGAAACAATTTCCGACGATTCTAGGCCGATGATTCTCTTCGAAAAATTCGGATTCACTCAGATCGGACACGTTAGCGTCTTCTTCATCTATAGTGTCTTCTTCATCTTTTCCGATCCCGGATCCGTCGAGGCTAGGGTTCTTCCTTATGTCAGAGGAATCGCTTCTCCAGGTACTCCTAGAGATCCAGCAAAACTCTAACTTCTGTGTACTCGATTTCCCTTACGTCCACCGTCTCTTCTCATTCAAAGATCTCTCTCCTCCGCCTGGTTCTAAATACGAGCACTTGTACCCGGTGACTTCACCGGACGAGTACTCTCTCTTCTTCGTGAATTGCGTGCCAGAAACCAAAATTTCGATGAAGGTCCGGACGGAGATGTACAATTTAGATTCGAACGGGTCTAAGAATTACCTCCCTGCCGGGTCAACCCAGTTACCGGGATTGTATCTCTTCTTCTCCATCGGATTCTTAGCTTTCCTTGGTCTCTGGGGCTATGCCTGTTGGGTCAGTAAACGGGTTGTTCATAGGATCCACATTCTCATGGCGGCTCTGCTCTTAATGAAGGCTCTGAATCTGATTTGTGCTGCTGAGGACAAGCACTACGTGAAAGTCACCGGTACTCCTCACGGCTGGGATGTCTTATTCTACATTTTCCAGTTTATTCGCGTTGTTCTTCTCTTCACTGTGATTGTGTTGATCGGAACTGGCTGGTCCTTCTTGAAGCCGTTTTTACAGGAGAAAGAGAAGAATGTGTTGATGGTCGTTGTTCCTCTTCAGGTTCTCGCCAATGTAGCTTCCATTGTGATTGGAGAAACTGGACCTTTCATCAAAGACTGGGTAACTTGGAATCAGATATTCTTGGTTGTAGATATAGTATGTTGTTGTGCAATCTTATTCCCCATTGTTTGGTCGATACGATCACTGAGAGAGACTTCGAAAACCGATGGGAAAGCGGCTTGGAACTTGGCTAAAACTCTGTTTAGACAATTCTACATCGTTGTCATCGGGTACTTTTATTTCACGAGAATCGTAGTGCTTGCGCTAAAGACAATCGCGGCTTATAAATATCAGTGGGTGAGCAATGTGGCTGAGGAGATTGCAAGTCTGGCGTTTACGTTTGTTCATTCGTTTACGTTTGTCTCTGGAAAAATGCAAAGAAAATGTATATTAAAAAAATCCACTATAATCATATATCAAGACTTATCGTAGTAATATGTTCTCAGATTTTCCATGATTTTTTGTTCAAGATTCTGACAAGCCTACTAGTATAATTTGGACCTTCAACTTTTTGATCGCACTTTAATATTTCTGACTTCGGAAATGTATTTCTTGTCCACAGTACGGCTTGGACGTATGTATTGTTGAACTCATATCTATGCGTGTTTAAATTCATGATTTGTAAATTTGTATGATGCATGCAGTTACTCGTTAGCCAAAATTAATGTGCATTGACTTCCAAATGGATACTCGATCGAGGCGACTCAACAAGACGGAATTAGCGGGTAATTTAGCTTTATTTTAAGTTTATGAACTGTAAACAAAGTATATATTCTATATGTTAGGCCCATCTACCAAAGGTCAATATGTCCGAGTGGTTAAGGAGACAGACTCGAAATCTGTTGGGCTTGTCCTGCGCAGGTTCGAATCCTGCTGTTGACGATGTGTTTTATTTTTCACTATAAGAAATTAATTTATGTTGAGATGGCATTAAAAATCTGCAATTTTTTCCATTACAAAAAAAAAGACATTCCAGAAACAGAGCATATAAAGGAAATAATGAGCAAAACAGAGCATAAGAAAAGACCTTGAGGCAATGAGCCAATTAACACTTCGTTTTGTTAGGTTGGAGGAGTAATTGTCTAAAATCAGAATTTCCCTAAATCTTCATATTAAATGGCAGTTTTTTTTTAACCCAGTTTTAGGTAGTAGTTTTCTTTACCAACCCAAAATAAAAATATGAAACCAACAGAATCAGACAAATCAGTTAAAAACAGGTCAGAAAATGGAAAATTTCTAACAGAACAAATTAACAAAAAAAACTCCTTAGAATCTGAGAAATCAGGATGAGAGTCAATTATACAGAGACTTGGAGATGTCTGTGATGTTGTCTCATCCATCATCATGTCTTCTTTTTCTCTTCCTTCTCTTTTCCGGTCATCTCTCCGCCGCCGGAACCTCCATCCCCGACATGATGACAAACAGAGCGGCACGTTTGTTAAATAGAGCAAGTAGAGCAAAACAGTCGAGGGCATTTCTATACGCTCACAACATAGCGCGTGCAACTTCAGGCATGCCACCTCTTGGTTGGAACAAAGGCCTGGCCCGATTCGCTCACAATTGGGCCAAGCAACGTAAGCCCGATTGCAATATGATACATTCAGGTGGGCCATACGGCGAGAACATGTTTTGGTATCGACAAAGAAAAATGTGGAAACCGCAGAAAGTGGTGACGACATGGTTTGAGGAAAGGTTTAACTACGACCGGAAAACAAACACATGCACATCAGGTCAGATGTGCGGCCATTACACACAGATCGTGTGGAGATCCACCACAGCCGTTGGATGCGCACGTATGAAATGTGATAATGATCGCGGGTATCTTGTGGTGTGTGAATATGATCCATGTGGGAATTACGAAGGCGAAAGTCCTTTCGATCAAACACAGCAAACGAACAATGTTACAGATTGAATACTTTTTTCTTTCTTATATAATGTACAGCCATGTGTTGCAAAAGGTCTACTTCATATGGTCGTGGAAATTTTTAATTGGATTCTAATAGTGTTCTTTTTTTTTTTGGTTTGTGTTGATCATATTTTCGAAATAATAAAAGGGCAGAAACTTATTTATAATTGAATTGATGTTATACTCTTATAAATTTTTTGAAACGGTCGATGTAATACTGTGAAACCCAAAAAAATTGAAACAATGTTGTACTGTGAAAAATAAAATTGAATGCGGCCTTAATTAGTAGTGCATTTAAAAGAGCAATAGTTGTAATGAGCATGAGTAGTATGGAGCAGTCATTATTGGCCACATAGACGATAAGTAGTTTAGTTTTTTATTTATTTTATTTCTCTATCGATTGTTTGCTTTTGGGAGATCAAAATTTGGGTGGAGTTCAAATAAAATAAAATATTAACGTCGACAGCAGGGTTCGAACCTGCGCGGGCGAAGCCCAACAGATTTCAAGTCTGTCTCCTTAACCACTCGGACATATCGACTTGTTGTGTCTGACATGACTGATTAATGTAATTATACGTTAAATAGTTTTCAAACGTGCGTGTCTGATAATGATAAGGCGTATGACGTAAGCACTAAATTAGGGGATAGTTTAAGTGGATGGTGGATCCTTAATCTATTTGCAAACTTAACTTGGGTTTCGTTAGAGTCAATAATCTGTTATGTGGTGTTTGAATTATTTGATTTGAGTTAGATTTGGCATTTGGAGATTGGTTTGGTTCGGTACAAGTCCTTTTCTTCCATACCAAATATAGGAAAATAAAAAACGAATAAAAAAGCACGACCATACAAAATCATGAAATCGAAGACTACAAGTCTACACGTGGTTTAGCTTGAGGCTCTAAATCAACATAAAATAATAAATGAAAATAGAAAATAATATCAAGGGCAAAAATGGATGGCCTTGGATCAAAGCGAACAGAGTCCACATATTTTACACACACCAACTTCTTCCCTGCCATGTGTTCCCTCTCTAAAAAACTGTCGTTATCTCAACATAACTGATGAGTTCGTCGCCGTCAAGGAATCCAACGCCCGCGGAAGCACCGCCGTCATCAACATCTACTGATGTTGTGTCGGAGGGATCGTCGAAGAAAGTGAGGAAACCTTATACCATCACCAAGTCTAGAGAGAGCTGGTCAGAGGAAGAGCATGATAAGTTTCTTGAAGCACTTCAGTTGTAAGTTCTCTTATTCTATTTGCTTCTCTATGTTTTGAGACTCCTAAGCTTTCTAAGTTTGCTTAGTGTTTTTGCTGCTGATTTTTTTAGTTTATTTAGTTTATACTGAACAAACAGAGGAAGGTTTATGTTAGGTTTAGTATCTTAACTAAAAGATCTGTTTCGTTGAGTTAGTCTGATGGTAAAATTTGTTGTTTGAGTAAATAGTGTTACAATCGATCTTGAAAACTTTATATTTGTGGTCTTTTTCAAAGTATTATTGCTTTAGCAGGATCTGATTGTGCTGATACTACTTGTCTCTCTGTTCTTTGTTCCTTAGGTTTGATCGAGACTGGAAAAAGATAGAAGATTTCGTGGGTTCAAAGACTGTGATTCAGGTTTGAGAATAAACTACTCTGTATTTTGCTCGAATTAACTTTGGAAAATGTTATCAACTTATGAGAGTTGCTGCAGATAAGGAGTCATGCCCAAAAATACTTTTTAAAGGTTCAGAAAAATGGGACATTAGCACATGTGCCACCACCTCGGCCTAAGCGCAAAGCATCCCATCCCTATCCTCAAAAGGCATCCAAGAACGGTGCTTCGATGGTTTTATAGTAGTCGTTAGTTAATTTGGTTAGAGACATGAATGCTCCAACTTGAGTTTTAACTCCAACTTTTGCAGCTCAAATGCCACTACAAGTTTCCACGTCTTTTACAATGCGAAATAGCGATATGCCGGGATTTTCTTCGTGGGATAATGATGCCTCAATGCTGCTCATTTCACCACAGCATGAACTTGCTAATCTTCGTGGAGCACAAGGCATGCACTTGTGTCTTTCTTTTTTCTTTTTTTTTCTAAAAATTGTATTAGTAGTAGAATAGACTCTATCCAGGGACGTTTCATGTGCTTATTATGGCATATAACGCCACTGATTCAGCTGATATTGGATCCAAGGGCGTATTAAATGTTAGTATCCCTTCTACTTCTGGTATGGGAAGCTCTAGCCGAACATTATCAGGTTCTGATATTGTAACACCGACGAAACAGCCTCCAGTTCTTCACGGTAACCAATTGCATGTTTTGTTCTTTATTTTTAACTAATATTTTTGTGGTGTACATTGTACTGATGATTGCTTTTGCAGGTGTTCCTGATTTTGCTCAAGTTTATAACTTCATTGGGAGTGTTTTTGATCCGGAAACGAGAGGCCACGTGGAAAAGCTCAAAGAAATGGATCCTATAAATTTCGAAACTGTGAGTCAGAGTATATAAGCTTTCAGATTAGTACTTGATGTACAAGCTTAATCACAGTATGTTTTGCAGGTTCTGTTATTGATGAGAAACCTCACAGTTAACTTATCAAACCCTGATCTCGAATCCGCTGTAAGTGTTAAATTCACGATAAAAAGTTTGTGATGACTCTTTCATGATTTTTACAATAAAATGAAGCCTTTGTGCTTGCGTGATCAAATATAACCTAATATCAGCTAGTCCGATTGTAATGATGCTGCAGAGGAAAGTCCTCTCATCATATGACGTGAACACCGAGCTCCCAAGCGTTACCACTGGTGCACTTGTCAAGATCTCAACAAGCGACAAATCATCTTAACGAAACTGTCAGCCATCAGTGACAGTGTGCAAGTAAGTGTTTCACCACTATCACAAATCACATGAGTCAATCATGGTTATTAGACTTCTCGATATAAGTCTAGTAACAGTTCTCTAACTCTACGGTTTGCATTAAGAGTTATTTAGCTCTCACTCTAGATTGTCTATAGTCACAGTCGTGCTCAAAATGACCGGGAAACAATATATATACCTAACCGTATTTTGAATAAGTCTTGCATAAGATCAGTTATATGGTTCTCACCGTATTGGCAGGTTTACTCGTCGGGTTTCCATGTTTAATAGACTTTGGGGTTATACGTCATTGGAATCACAATCTTGTCAATGCATCATCTTGTGGGAACTGTGTAAAAGTTGTTTGATATGGTTTGTTGTTTTGAGGAGAAACATAAGCAAAGTTTTCAAGCTGTAGGGGACTTGCGCAGATTTTGACCAGGACTAGTTCGGTGAATGGTAGGTATAATATATATAAGGAGTTTCCATTTTCTACTTGTTGTTGGTCTTCAAGGCAGCCTCGTTCTCATCCGCGGATCAACTATTGTAAAAAAATTCTCTTCCTAAATATTTTTGTTTTTGTAGTTCTGTATTTAAAGTTAGAGATATAACAAATTAGGAGTGTCATCATCTAAGTTTTATGAGATTTGTCTCTCGATTTTAAAATGTGTGGAAGTCTCTAATAATTCAATACTTGGCTTATGACATTTCTGCACTCTTCAAGTTTGAGCTTAAAGTTTTACTAGTTTGCAGAAACAATAATTCGGTTCGCGTTTGCTAATTGAATTACAAGATAATTTCATTCCATGTTTTCATCAACTGTCCAAACTTTCCAACTAGAGCTAAGTCCTAAGACTGATTGTTCTGGCTCAAGATCAGTGTTAAGTAAATAACGGTAACTACATTGTTTTGAAGCTGACAGCTTTCTCTATTAGGTGTTTGATTCAGAATTCAATTTGATTAAGAAAATATTCTACACAGAAAGAAAGAGAACCAAGGTATGAAGGAAACTGCTATTTGTTGTCACACCAAGTCAGGTCTATAAAAAAGATTTTGCAGTTGTGCAAAGATTGTATTTTACAACATCAACCAATAAAACTTTTTTTTTTTTCTGAGTGATTTGAATCCTTAAATCACAAACCTCATGGTTATAGAACAGAGTATCTGCCGGGTTGTACTCCTCCAGGAAGTGACAAAGCCTGATTAGTAAGGTCTTCAAGAACACGTTTGAGTTCAGCTTTCGCTGTCTTAACAGATTTTTCGCTAGGCCCTTCAATGAATAAGTAGAGCTTGCGTTCCCCTGATCCCGGTATACGTCCTGGCGCATAAAACTGACCTCTAGTGGTAATGGCGGCTCCACTCCACTCTGATATTGGACGCAGAGTTTCTTTGTGGGTCACCTTCCACCGAGAACTCTGGGGGAAATCATTAATTTCCAGTTCTGCTTCATAGTGTTCAGGCATCGCATCAGCTTGAATCTTTGCAAGGTTGTGTTGCAAGTTAGCGGCCGCAACCATGGCTGCAACAATGCCTGCTCCATCACTAGAAGGGACACCTGGCAGGGCGGCAAGCCTGTCACCATTTGACATCAATTGGTTAGCAGTCACAGAAGCTTTAGCAGCATTGGCGGCTATCTGAGCAAGAGTAGCCTGCAGCTGCTGTGGAATATCACCACCAGCCTTTCTTACTACATCGTTCTCATCTTCTGAGTCAGACTTCTCTTCCTAAAAGCCATACTCCATCGCTTGTGCTTTCTTTGCTGCTTTCCTAACATCTTCCTCCTCTTCGTTGAATTTAAAGCCACTACCACCATAAGCCAGTTCCATGAGCTTTCTCAAGACCCTGTTTCACTTTCGCAATGAACCCATCAGCTACTGCTTTCACATCATCAGGAACTGGCTGCTCAGATAGTTCCAGGGCCTTGACTAAATATGGTGCATATTTTGCATCATCCTCGGAGATAAATGTCACAGCACAGCCTTTCCGCCCTGCCCTACCTGTTCTGCCAACACGATGCACATAGTCTTCATAGTGGTTCGGCGCATCAAAATTTACAACTAACTCAAGATCTTTCACATCTAGACCCCTGGCTGCAACACTTGTGGCAACCAATAAATTGCAGACATTGCTCTTAAAATCAGATATAGCTGATTCACTGTCAGTCTGATCCTTACCTCCGTGAAGAGATAGACAGGCATAACCATATTTGGTCATCAAATCATTATACAAAGCATCACATTTATCCTGCGATTGAACAAACACCAAAATTTTCCCTTTCTCATACCATTCCCCAAGAAGTTCCAGAAGTCTAGAGAACCTCCCACTCTCTGGTCTGATCTCAACTAGCTGAGTTATATCCTTATTCACAACACTCCTCCCACCGACCTGTATTTCCACAGGCTTGTTCAAGACTTTACGTGCCAAAGTTTCAACTTGGCGTGGAAAAGTGGCAGAAAAGAGCACAGTGTGATGATCAGGTCGAATATTTTGAATAATACGAGTAATTTGAGGCTCAAAACCCATGTCAAACATACGGTCAGCTTCATCCATTACCAAATACGTGACCCTTCGCAGATTAGTGATTTTGCCACTGCTTGTACAAAGAATATCGATCATTCTGCCAGGAGTACAAACAACAATCTCGGTACCTCGCTTAAGCTCACTGATTTGCTGGGCAACTCCTGACCCTCCATACACAGGCACACATCTTAAACCCAATGCCTTAGCAAGCTTTTTGATATCGTTGTGAATCTGCTGAACAAGCTCCCTAGTAGGTGCCATTACAAGTCCAATCGGCCCATCACCAGCTTCAAGGGGAGGCTGATCTTTGATATGCCTCAACATAGGCAAAACAAAAGCCAAGGTTTTACCTGAACCGGTTTTTTCAACCCCAATGCAGTCTCGACCGCTCATGATGATTGGGAGTTCTTGTGCTTGGATAGGCATTGGCTTTTCATACTTGAGCTTCTTCAGAGTATCCAAAATTTTGCTGGTTAGCCCAGTCTGGTGCCAAGATTTAATGGGTCTTGGTACATCTTTCCCATGAACTTTTAGCTCCAATTCCTTTCTGTAAGCGTTAACTACCTCCTGTGTCATCCTTGAGATATCCTTCACTTCGATATAGAAGTTCTTCCGGAAAGGTTCATACTCTATTTTGGAGTGGTCAACAAGAGACAATTTCTCTGCTTTTGTCTTCTTGACTCTTTTCATGAAGTCCTCATCGTCTTCGTCTAATCTTGGATCATCATCATTCTTTGGCTCTGAATAATCAGAATCAGAATCTTCACCTTGAATTATCCTACCAAGGGACTTATTAAAACCTTTCTTTGGCTGGTCACCACTTTCTCTCCTATGCTTGTTCGAATCCAAAATACCATTATTATTGCTAAGCTTCTCAACCTCAGGTAGTACCTTAATTCATATAAGCATCTAAAGGATCAATCTCCTCTCCACCTTCCAAGTCTGCCATCTTGGCATCTCCATCATTTTCGGGTTTAGTCTCTCCATCAACATCAATTTCTGAAACTGTTTTTTCTTCATCATCAGATTCTCCTTCAAGAGTCCAAGCCGTACCAGCCTCGGGACCCTTACTTAGACTTAGAGCTTCCTCCTTTTGCCTCTTCAAGGCTTGCCACTCCCGGACTCTTCTCCTCCGTTTTTCCACCTCCTCATCCAACTGCTTCTGCTCATCCTCTACTTCTTCTTCCGGGACATTGTCATCTCCAATCCTGCCAGATCTTTCAAGCTCTTTTCTTGGACGTTTCAAGTCACGCTTGACATCATATTCATCACTCTCTTCATGTCCATCTTCTCGTGACCTTTCTTTCTCACCTTCTCTCCTATATTTCCGCTTTTCTCTATCTCTATTTCGATCTCTTTTCCGAACTTTGCTTCTATCTCTCTCATGTTCTCGGTGTCCTCTTTCCTTCTCCTTGGCTCTGCGTTTATCCCTCTCCTCCTCTCCTTCAGAATCACTTCTCTTAACTCTCTCGCAGCGTCTCTTACGTCTCTCCTTCTCTAGCCGCTTCTCCGAGTCTTTTTCCTTCTTCCAATCCTTACTGCGATCACGATCTCCGCGATTATTCTTCATATCATCATCATCCTCCAAATTTTCCATCTTGGACTTATGTATTACTTCCTCCATATCAAATTGTGTTAAACTGAAAGAGATTTAAGAATGTTTCTGGTGATTGATAAAGAAGAATATACAAACCTATTTATAGTGAATAATTGACCGACCACATTGGTCTTATCTCTAATATGTACTTATCCTATTTTTGATATATAAAACACAACTCCTAATCATAATAGGATTCCCTAATAATTTCATCCGCCAACAAAATCTTCAACGATAGTCCACCCTAAATTAGGAATCGAGAGATACCGCACCCTAACGTCTCGTTGTTGACTTGTTGTACACTCCTGATGTTTTCTTTAATTTTTATTGGAGGGTTCAACCTTTGAGGTTGGGCCCTGAATGACTGTGCCAATTACAGAAAAAGGATACTAGCTGGGGTAATTGGGTTTATAAGGCCCACTAATTGAGATTTCGTTTTTTTTTTTTTTTTTTTTTTAAGAGTTGGGAGTAGACTAACAATTATTCTTTCTTTGTTAAGAGGAGAAGGTCATAAAAAATCCTCAACTGAACGTCTGTCAAAGTGCCAACACTCAATGAAACAAGTCCTCCGGCTTGTCTGATGAGCTTTTCATGATGACAACGGAAAGCATCATTGGCATCGTCGTTGATGATTAACGCTTTAAAGAATTGCTTCCTGAAAGTACCATTTCCCATTCCCTTTTTGAGCTTGTTAAAAACAGATTCCATCTTTTCATTGGTTAACGGCATAACCATGCACTCGTTAACTCCGGCCTTCATCAGATCATTACGCTTCTCCTCTATGTCTCCCTCTGAATTCACACCCACGATCATTGACTTCACAGAACAGTACTGCCTAAGATCCCTAGTTACCTAGACAAATAGAGAGATAATTCAAATCATCAGTAATCGAACCAGTTTAGTTTTTCGGTTTAATATTAAACTTATTCTGTACCTTGATCCCATTATCTACGGTAACCATGAGGATGATAAGGTCGTAGGAAGCCAAGAAGAGGAGGTGTTCCATCATCACATGATCAACGGTCTTAACCACTTTGAGGTTAATATTGTCTTCCCCAGCTCTTTTGATGAGCTTCTCGTAGTTACCATCTATGCGAGTCCCAACCAACAACACTTCGATTTTCTTACTTCTTGATGCCATCTTCTGTTTCTTGATCCTTGAAAACCAAGAACCAAAAGTAAAAATCAAAAATCAGTTGAAGTTAAACATGTTACTATATTATCGATTAAAGGAGAAATGAAGATAGAAGAGATACCGAAAGTAAAATGCAATGCTCTGAACCTAAATGATCAAATTCCAAACGCCAAAATCTTTAAATCTTGCGAACATGAACATTAAGAAAAATGGTGAGAAGCATCGGTTAACAATATAATCTTGACAACGTCTTAAGAAGATAAAGAACCAATTAAATATTGCTTTGACGTTCTTCACTAGATACCCACAATCAAACGTGATTGACGCAATGCTGAATCTAAGTCCAGAACCAATGATAAACCAAAAATCTTGAACGACGACGAACTCACCTTAGATTATAGCGAGCGAGAGAAAAGGAGAAGTAAATAAGATGCGATTGAGGTACTCCAATGGCGATTCACAACGAGGAAGAAGCAGAGTAAGGGACGAAGAGGCCAGAGAATGGGGCTGAGATTTTTTTTTATTTGGCTTTCTAAGCCCTATTTATGCGATTTCGTAAGATACATATGTATATTTACATTTGTCGCCACAGCAGCGCTAAGAGGAGTCACTCTGCGCTGACCGTTGACCGCTTTATTAAAAATAAAATAAAAATAAAAAAGGTCGATGTTTGTAAATCTGTTATGGTTAACTGAATTTGTTATCGGTTTAGTAATCGGATAAATTATAAATCGCAATGATACATTATCCTGAAGATATATATAATCGTAATGGCTCTGTTTAGTTTGGTAATTTTTTTTGGTTGGGAGTTAAGTATAGCTGATAAGTTATTTCCTTACATATTAGTATCTTACTATTCATTTTTTTTGGGGGGTAGATTACTCTTCTTTCAAAATTGGCCCAGCAGAAGAAAATGTGTTCATAGAACGAACATTTTTGCATGGTTAGTTTCTAAATACATGAGTGATTTAGATGCTTTGTATCTATGAAGACAACACAAAAACAAGCGTGCTTGAAGATAAACAAATTTGTTTATGAGTACGTACAAGTTAGAACAACTGTATAAACAACCCAAAGTTATGATTCATGTAATTATACTCTCGGGTTTTAGTGGCCAGAGTTCAAGGGTCAATGCTTACATTAATGTAATTCACGTTTTTATGTGGTTAAATTGCTGGCAAGTGGCAAATAACTTACGCATTTTTGTTTCTCCTAAACAGATTAGACTATCAATTTTTTTAACTATCTTAAATATATCTATCTCCTTCCTTTATGGCCAGATTATCAAGCTTCCTTCTATAAATCCCATAAAATTCTTAAAAAAAATCCCATTCATTGATCCAAAACATGTCTGGCCATTGATGCCACTGCAGGAAACAATACCTCTTGTGTTCTTTTATTGTATGTAACTTCATAGTCAACTTACAAATCAATCAATTAGTAACATTCTATGATTCTATCGTTATAAACACGTAAGAAATCCCAGCTAGTTGGGCCCTGACTGAAAAGTAAACTAATTGGGAGAATTGGGCTTTAAAGCCCATTAATCGGGATTTCATCAGTAACCCTACAAGGAAACCCTAGCATATATATTAGTTCTTAAACTGAAGCTGCGAAAACCCTAAATTCTCAAAGAGTCTCGAGAGACAGTGAGAGAGAGAAGAGAGAAACCTATCGAGACAAATGGCTGCCGCCGCTACCCGTCCTCTCGTCACCGTCCAAGCCTTGGACGGTGACATGACTACAGATCAATCATCCACCGTCGTACTGCCCGACGTCATGACGGCGCCAATTCGACCAGACCTCGTCAACCATACTCACGCCCAAATCTCCAACAACAGTAGGCAGCCTTACGCCGTATCGAAGAAAGCCGGTCATCAGACCTCCGCCGAGTCCTGGGGAACCGGACGTGCCGTCTCTCGTATCCCTCGTGTTCCCGGAGGTGGTACTCACCGTGCTGGTCAAGCCGCGTTCGGTAACATGTGTCGTGGTGGACGTATGTTCGCTCCTACCAAGATCTGGCGCCGATGGCACCGTCGCGTCAATGTCAACATGAAGCGTCACGCTATCGTGTCAGCCATCGCCGCAACTGCCGTTCCTTCGCTTGTGATGGCTCGTGGTCACCGGATCGAGAATGTTCCTGAGATGCCTCTTGTTGTGAGTGACTCAGCCGAAGCTGTTGAGAAGACCTCAGCTGCGATTAAGATTCTTAAACAAATCGGTGCTTATGATGATACTGAGAAGGCTAAGAATAGCATTGGGATCCGTCCTGGTAAAGGTAAAATGAGGAACCGTCGTTACATTTGTAGGAAAGGTCCTCTTGTGGTTTACGGAACCGAAGGAGCTAAGATTGTGAAGGCGTTTAGGAATCTTCCTGGTGTTGAGCTTTGTCATGTAGAGAGGCTTAACTTGTTGAAGCTTGCTCCTGGTGGTCACCTTGGACGGTTCGTGATCTGGACCAAGTCTGCTTTTGAGAAGCTTGAGTCTATCTATGGCTCGTTTGAGAAGCCATCTGAGAAGAAGAAGGGATATGTGCTTCCTCGTGCTAAGATGGTGAATGCTGATCTTGCTAGGATTATCAACTCTGATGAGGTACAAAGTGTTGTGAATCCGATCAAGAAGGATGCGAAGAGGGCTGTTCTTAAGAAGAATCCATTGAAGAACCTCAATGTGATGTTGAAGTTGAATCCTTATGCTAAGACCGCAAGGAGGATGTCGTTGTTGGCTGAAGCACAGAGGGTTAAGGCTAAGAAGGAGAAGCTCGCCAAGAAGAGGAAAACTGTCACTAAGGTAAACTCTTTAGTTCATTTTCGTCTTTGTCAGCCATTTTTGGGTTATTATTGTTTAGTTACTGATTTCATATCGAATTGTGTTTACATTTGCTTTTGTCTTAAGTCCATTTGTTAGTTGTTCTAATTTCGTTGGCTAAGTTTGTTTACATTCTATTGTTAAGCTTTACAATAATCTCTGCTCCTCTGTTTTAGTGTTGTGAGTAAATTCAATTTGTAGTCTTTCTTTATTAGATCCTACCTTTCCTGTCTTGAATGTGGTGTAGTAGTTTCGTTTTTTTAACTCATTTCTTTTCAACCTATTGCTAAATATTTTTTGTCCAAATTCCTTGTGAGAGTTTTCTTCTTTTAGTTCTTAACACTTTGGTAAAATTAAAAGTGGTCCTCTTATCTAACTCCGCTTCTTCAATGTCTTACATCAGGAGGAGGCGTTGGCAATCAAAGCAGCAGGGAAGTCGTGGTACCAGACTATGATCTCCGACAGTGATTACACCGAGTTTGATAACTTTACCAAGTGGCTCGGTGCTAGCCAGTAATATCTCATCTGCTTTGGAACACTTTCCATAATTAGACAAAGATTTTGCTTTTTTTTTTGAATCTGTTTTGTCCTTTGAAGTCTGGATATTAAGTTGAATTATGAACAAGTTTCACTCTTCATATCTCTATTTCGTACTTTTCATTTTATCAAATCCTTTATATATGTTTTGTTTCTCCGTTTCCTCTGATTGTGCTTGTTATGTTATGACTAATTATCCAAGTGAATGATGAGCTCTAGTATTTTGTCTTTTAATATATCTACTGATAGATCAGAAAATTCCAAAAAGCTTGAAGCTTCGTAAGGTTTGAGTCGAGTAGAGAAGTTCAAACTATTTCATCGAACAGTTTTTGAATACAAACGGTTTAAGATCTGTTCAGACCTTTAAAGAAAGTCCAACACGAACGTCTATACTTTGACCGTCTCATGTCACTACTATCACTACCGTTTACACCTTAAAGAAGGTAGGATGCAACGTGGCGTGTATCTGTTGGGCGGTTTTGTAATATCTTTCTTCCCTATGGTTTCTGGAAGGCGCGCCAAGCGACTGTTTCCATCTACAAATCTTGACCGTCTATTTGACGGCATCTTTGACTCTGAGACTAGAAACTTCATTTGATCATCAGTCAATTCTATAACTTGATTCGCAAACCAGAGTAATTGACAACTGCAAACACAATCTTCAGGTTCTCTTGATCAATCGCTGTATTCTCCAAGTTAAAGTATGTTGTTTTAATTTTGTTGATCGATAGGTTCTTCAATTTTGAATTCTCGGTGGGTTTAAAAGTGTTTTAGATTTGCAGAGGGAGAAGCAAAACTCGAAAAAATGGTGAAGAAGAGTTACCCGGAAGTGAAAGAAGAGTACAAGAAAGCTGTTGAGAGATGCATGAGGAAGCTCTGTGGTCTTATCGCTGAGAAGCATTGTGCTCCCATCGTCCTCCGTCTTGCGTAAGATCCTCTCTGATTTCAATCTGCTCTGTTTCTGAATAGTTCCTTTGTTTTTGTGGATTGCCTCTGAGAACAATCTTTGTTGGGAAAATTTGCAGATGGCACTCGGCTGGGACATTTGACGTGAAGACGAAGACAGGAGGACCGTTTGGGACGATAAAGCATCGTCATGAGCTAGCCCATGGTGCCAACAATGGTCTTGATATTGCCGTCAGGCTTCTTGAGCCCATCAAGGAGCTGTTCCCTATTCTGTCATATGCTGATTTCTACCAGGTAAATTTCAACAATGTGCTAGCTATTTTGTTGGTTGAAAGCGCTAAGTTCTGACTTAAAATGTGTAGCCTGAGTCATTTGCTATTGGCTCTCTTGTTTGTTTGCAGTGAATTTGATTTACTCAGTGGTAGATTGAAACTGAATCTATGAGCTTACGTTGTGTATCCCATGGCTTTAAGGGCTTGTTTCATATGTGTTTCTTGATTATTGTAGCTAGCTGGAGTTGTAGCTGTTGAGATCACTGGAGGACCCGAGATTCCATTTCATCCTGGTAGATTGGTGAGTCAGTATTCAAGTTCTCAATTTTGCCTGCTACCAATTTATTTGCTTCGTCTCTTCGATTCCCAGTTTCTTTATGTTATAACGCAAGTCACCACTAAAGTGACGTTTTCTTTCTGCTAAATTATGTTCATGTGATTAACTGAACCAAACTTCATCTTTCAGGACAAAGTTGAACCACCTCCCGAGGGTCGTCTGCCTCAGGCCACCAAAGGTAAATCATATCTAAAAAAATCCTTTTAGTCTGAACTGGGGCTATCGGATTATATAGATACATGTTCATCATCTGTTTAATCGTAAATTCAGGTGTGGATCATCTAAGAGACGTGTTTGGTCGGATGGGACTGAATGACAAAGATATCGTGGCCTTGTCCGGTGGACACACCTTGGTATGTCTTCTGCATCCTGAAACAAAGACCTATTTCCTCTTCTCAGTTGTTAGCTCTTACCATTGTTCTACTTTCAGGGTCGGTGCCACAAAGAGCGCTCCGGATTCGAGGGACCGTGGACACAAAACCCTCTCATTTTCGACAACTCCTATTTCAAGTAAGATCAGTTTCTCTCCTTCTTCCTTAGGCTTCTTCATGCTTTTGATTGGACCGGAGCTAAACCAGCAGCTCATGATGGTTTGTAAACAGAGAGATACTAAGCGGAGAGAAAGAAGGACTTCTTCAACTACCAACCGACAAGGCTCTTCTCCAGGATCCTCTTTTTCTTCCCTTCGTTGAGAGATACGCTCAAGTAAGTCATACAACTAATCATCATACATATATTTCAATCGGATTTATCACTGAATCGAATACTACTCTCAGGATGAGGATGCCTTCTTTGAAGACTATACTGAAGCTCATCTTAAGTTGTCAGAACTCGGGTAATGAACACATACAACAATCTTTCCTCCCTCTCTACATTTCTGCATTGATTTCTTATTATATTAATATAGTGTTTTTTGATCTTTGATTGTTCCTCAAAAACTTTTCACTTACAAACACCTGATCATAAATCTATAATGGCTTAATCGTTTTTGGTACGTTCATGTGCTCCACAGGTTTGCTGAGAAGGAGTAATCTGGAATCTGGTGACATGTCCTTCCCCGTGATTCTTGTTCCCCTCACACTATCATTGTAATCATATATAAAAATTAGAAACAATAAAATCGAATGGAAGACTTTTGTATTCGACCGTATGCCTTGGGTTGTTATTAATGAAATAAGATAATTTTGTTGATGAATATCTTCTTATGTTTGGAGGCTAGTAATCTCATAACATTAAACTATATTGAATGTTGTGATAATGTAATTGACATATCAAAAACTATAGTTCTAATATTCGGAATCTCAGTTTGGAACTTGATCAATCAGTCATGAGTCTCTGATATTTGGGAAAATAATGGGTTTAAGTCACGGTTAATAAAAATGATATGTAATGTAGATTAAAAGTTTTATTTTTTGAATAAAAAAAATGGAGATATTAGTTTGAAACGAAGCTTGAATCTTAATACGGCGACGTAGCCTAACTCTTTTCCACCCAAATAATCCATTTGAAGTCACTACTTCACTCTCTCTCTCTCCAATGGACCTAAGATGAACATTCTCCGACCGACGACTCCGGCGTCATCGTCCTCGTTGCCACCTTACCTAAATTCCCATCCATTATCCCCACCGGTGGCTTTAACTCTCACTCACCCCATAAACCTCTGCTCGATCAATTCACCATTCACCGCCACACGCCGCCCAATTTTCCAACGGTCCGCCTCCGGCACTGCTAGTAGCTCCGCCGGAGACCTCTCATCATTCTTGGGCTCTCCTACAGAGGCATATTCAACCCACAACGACCAAGAGCTTTTGTCACTCCTCCGCAATAGAAGAACCGATGAAGCTTGGGCTAAGTATGTCCAATCCACTCATCTCCCCGGACCTACTTGCCTTAGCCGTTTAGTTTCTCAATTATCTTATCAATCGAAACCCGAGAGCCTCACGCGCGCACAATCTATCCTCACGCGCCTCCGCAATGAACGTCAGCTCCATCGCTTGGACGCTAATTCCCTCGGTCTCCTGGCCATGGCTGCAGCTAAGTCCGGCCAAACCCTTTACGCCGTCTCCGTTATCAAATCCATGCTCCGTTCCGGTTACTTACCTCACGTTAAAGCATGGACAGCTGCTGTAGCTAACCTCTCTGCTGCCGGAGATGACGGGCCGGAAGAATCTATCAAACTCTTCACTGCTATTACGCGACGGGTCCGACGTTTTGGTGACCAATCTTTGGTCGCTCAATCTAGGCCTGACACGGCGGCGTTTAATGCAGTGCTTAATGCTTGTGCGAATCTTGGTGATACCGAGAAGTACTCGAAGCTGTTTGAAGAAATGTCTGAGTGGGATTGTGAACCTGATGTATTGACTTACAATGTTATGATTAAGCTTTGTGCAAGGGTTGATCGGAAGGAATTGATTGTGTTTGTCTTGGAGAGGATAATTGAGAAGGGTATTAAGGTTTGTATGACTACAATGCATTCTCTTGTTGCAGCTTATGTTGGGTTTGGTGACTTGAGAACTGCTGAGAGAATTGTTCAGGCGATGAGGGAGAAAAGGAGAGATCTTTGTAAGGTTCTACGAGAATGCAATGCTGAGGATTTGAAGGAGAAAGAAGAGGAAGAAGCAGAAGATGCAGCGTTTGAGGATGATGAAGATTCAGGTTATTTGGCTCGGGATGAGGTAAGTGAAGAAGGGCTTGAGGATGTGTTCAAGAAATTGCTGCCTAATGCGGTTGACCCGAGTGATGAGCCACCTTTGTTGCCTAAAGTCTTTGCACCAGATTCAAGGATCTACACTACGCTAATGAAAGGTTATATGAAGAATGGGCGTGTGGCAGACACAGCTAGAATGCTCGAGGCGATGAGACGTCAAGATGATAGTAATAGCCACCCAGATGAAGTTACCTACACCACGGTTGTGTCAGCTTTTGTAAAAGCCGGGTTGATGGATAGAGCACGACAAGTGCTAGCAGAGATGGCTCGGATGGGTGTACCTGCTAATAGGATTACATACAATGTTCTCCTCAAAGGATATTGTAAGCAGCTGCAGATAGAAAAGGCGGAGGATTTACTTAGAGAGATGGCTGAAGATGCGGGGATCGAGCCAGATGTAGTTTCCTATAACATCATAATAGATGGATGCATTCTTATAGATGATAGTGCAGGAGCTTTATCATTCTTCAATGAAATGAGAACGAGAGGGATTGCACCAACTAAGATTAGTTACACTACTTTGATGAAGGCTTTTGCAATGTCAGGGCAACCCAAGTTGGCTAATAGAGTGTTTGATGAGATGATGAATGATCCCAGGGTCAAAGTTGATTTGATCGCCTGGAACATGTTGGTTGAAGGGTATTGCAGGATAGGTTTGATTGAAGATGCAAAGAGAGTAGTTTCAAGAATGAAAGAAAACGGGTTTTACCCAAATGTAGCAACCTATGGGAGTCTAGCGAACGGGGTTTCTCTGGCGAGGAAACCCGGTGAGGCGCTATTGCTTTGGAAGGAAATAAAGGAAAGGTGTGAGGTGAAAAAGAGAGAAGAATCTCCATCAGATCCTTCTCCTCCGATGCTGAAACCGGATGAAGGGTTGTTAGATACACTAGCGGATATATGTGTCAGGGCTGCGTTTTTCAAGAAGGCATTGGAGATAATCGCATGTATGGAGGAGAATGGTATTCCTCCGAATAAGACTAAGTACAAGAAGATTTATGTGGAGATGCACTCAAGGATGTTCAGTAGCAAACATGCTTCACAAGCCAGAATAGAGAGGCGGGTAGAACGAAAGAGAGCGGCTGAAGCTTTCAAGTTTTGGCTTGGTTTGCCTAATTCTTACTATGGAAGTGAATGGAAGTTAGGTCCAAGAGAAGACTAGATCATCCTATTGATCATAGGCACCAATGTATACTAGGTTCTATTGTAGATGTTAGATGTAGTCTATACTTCAAAAGTCAGTCAGTGCGAATGAACAATGACCTATACATTCAACCCAAGTCCATGTGATATTAATACTAAAGGGTTTATGGCATAGTGTAATATACAATTGACTGATTTGATGTTCATCATGTTAATACTTAGATATGAACTATACAATAGCAATGCACATGCTAGATTTACTTAAAAAGTTTCTGCTCAACGGAAGGTTTTAACTCGGAGCGCTAATCATCTTGACCTGGATGACTGACTCCGGGAATAAGAAGAGGAGAGGACCTGCATATGAAATTAGGACAATGTGAGAAAATGGAATAAAATCCTTTGGCCATCTTTTGCCTGTTCATTGATCATTCTTGCTGAGTTAGGTGGAGGAATATACCTGGTAAGTCTTTGGTCCCTTCTTGAGCAAATATCCGGCAATATTCAGGTTCTCTAAGAAAGAATCGATGTCTGGAACTCGTAGGCCGATCCTATCAGCTAAACTATACATCTCCTGCAGTAAAAAGTTTGTGGTAAGAAATTGGTCATAATAAAACGTCAGACGCGGCACTAGCAAATTGTGGAGCAGAGAAGTTGTTCATACAGAAATAGAGAAACAATCTTTCTGCTGCAACTCTGATTGCTTATCAAGAGCACTTAAGAAACGTTTGGCCTCCTTTTGTTGACTCATTCCTCCACTCCGGCCAAAATCCACAACCCCATGTTCATCTACGAACTTATCATACAAAGATTCTTTCATTATTTCAACCACATCCTGTAAAAGCAAATCCAGTGACAGAAGTCAAGACATCTTAAGCCAGTAGCAAAATCTTCATTGTCTAAGCCAACATCACAACAATGCAGCTTTGACTTGAAATTTTCAACAAAAAGGATCATAGGAAATAATACGTTTATGCACGTATGGAATGGGTGCTAATGGAGTGTATGGTCAAACAAATGCATGTATGCTCAGGCATAGGGTACACGGTATTTTATGTTCTGGCTTACCATTGCGTCTTGGACTGTTATATCTTCCCTTAAGTCAACCCGAGCTCTAGCTTGGGCAAGCCTGACTAAACTTTCCAGTTGTCTTGCTGTTATTGGTGTGCAGTCAGCGGATGTGTTATGGTCTCTCAGCTTTAAGTAAAACTTCTGTATGATCTCTCCAGCTTCCTTTGACATCCTGAATAGATACTGAGGTTACCCCATAATGCCTAATTTGGTTTGTGAGCATCCAGTAATTGCAACTAAGAGACAGATCAACTTACTTAGGGTTGACAAAAGTCCTTGCATAAGCAATATATTTCCTAAGCAATTGGCCAGGAACGGGAGCAAAGTCGTCATCTTTCTTAGAGTCAAACCGCAGTCTTGATAGTAGAGAACCCTCTTTTGCATGAATATTTGCATATCCAGCATTCCGGGATGCTGCATTTGATTTCAAACGAGAAGACAAGAATTCTTCTCTAATAAGGTCATGTTTATACTTTATACTAACTACATCTAACAACCAAAAGGAACTGGACCTGTCTTAAACTTCTTTAATGCGGGTGATGTTTCTCCACTTCCAGAATGTAGCTGCGAGAAAAAAAAAAATTTAAGAAAAACTTTATATTAATTTAATATCTCTTTGAGGCATGCTCCACAACAATAATTTCAGATGGAGACGCTCACCGACATAATATGCTCTGAGACTTGCTTGTCGAGTAACTCATCAGGCTTGTCAAGTAATATGAAAACTAAATCAAACCGAGAGAGAAGGGCAGCACTCATTTTTAAGTTCTCGTTTACAGTTTTTGCACGGCTGAAATGAGATCATGAAGATGATGGTAAGTATCAAGAACATATGCTATTTGGGTTTTCTTGTCTCACCCAGTCTCAAGCCTTGAAAGATGCAGGGTTATTCAGCAGTGAACAGTGTCGCAACTAATGACGCAAACACTACCTTAATGATAAAGTAGCACAGTAAGAAAATTACTTGTAGTGGCCACCGACAGGATTTGCTGCTGCTATAACAGAAGTCCGAGCTGATAGACTAGCTACAAGCCCAGCCTTTGCAACAGATACACATTGTTGTTCCATTGCTTCTAGCAAAGCCTATGGCAATGTGATGCAAGTTAATGAGAAAACAATGTAAGCATCAGAAGTAATGACATTGCTGATAAGACAAAACCTGATGCTCGTTGGTCATTTTATCGAACTCGTCAATACAGCACAACCCGCCATCTGCAAGTACCATGGCACCTGCTCATAGGGTAGCACTACGTTAACAAAGACGAAGATTTCTCTTCCTACCCACAAATCAGTTGAACTTATTTTAATGTAAAGGTTCCTATGAATGTACAACTTCTCACTATTGTGAAGTTCTTCAATAAAACCCTATCCTAATACTGATGAAATACTGTTGAAGCTACAAACCCTTGAATATACTAACTTCATCTTGAAGAAAGATTTAGATTGCTGCTAACTGAGCCCCCATTCTAGCAAAACTATGGACAGCATAACATCCACAGAAAATGAGATCTCTTGAGACCTACACGGCATGCCAGTTTAGGCAAATGATTTTAGCACCTCTGACACAACTAGACTGCTAGTTTAGGCTAACCTAGTATTAAGTAAAGCTATCCATCCACAGTATGCTCAAACCCATCTGAAACAGTAGAATCATATGCCATATACTGAAGTTTGTACTGGCTTAATAAAGCAGAGGGAAGGAGTTACCAGCCTCAAACGCATAGTCATTTGTCATGGAATCTTTCACAACTGCAACAGTGAGCCCTGCTTTAGTTGTCCCATTACCACATACATAAATGCCACGAGGGGAAATGCCCGCTGCTGCTTGTAAGAGCTGACTTTTTCCCAATCCAGGGTCACCTATTAGCGCATTGAAAATTATCAATCAAATTTGTGTGAATCAGTTTCAAATAACCTTCCCTCAGTCCATGTACTCTCTAGACTGGGTTAATGCCATTAAATACATTTTGGTTCGAAAGCTTACCAACAATTATGACATGAATGTCTCCTCTGACTGGAACTTTGTTCCGATCCATCGAATGCTTCCTTACACCTCCAAAAAGGGATAGTGTTATCCCAGCTGTTGAAATGATAAGAAATGAAAACAAGTGACAGAAGTATCATGGTATGCAATACTTCTAATAGTAACTACAGAAGTACTCGACCTTTGACAATTTCATGTCCATAAATAGATGGGCAGACCGAATGAAGTATGCGACGAAATGTATCAGAACCATATTCTTCTTTGAACTTCACAATAAATTCCAAATCTCTCCGTGAGAATGAATATAAGTTACCAACATCTGCAGACTGAACTCCGCTACTGGAGTCTTCTGAGTTCTCAAATGCAGACTGCTTCTTGGAATTTTTTACTGAAACTGCCTCTATAAACAAATAGTAGAATCCTTGATTCTTGGACTTCGATTTCCCTGGAACATTAGCGTTTTAAAAGTTTGTTAGGATTGAGTAGGAGTAAGCAAATTAAATCAATCTGTTTGAGGGTATGTCGACATGGTATTTAACGCCAGTAGTAAGGCTTTAGCTCCTTGACCCGTGGTGAAATGTCATTGTAAGAAAGATAAACAACTGATCTTGTGGTAAGGAAAATATGCGTATTACAGATGTGAAAAGCTTTTCTATTTTCTTTTCCTGCAATGAGATGCCTGAATATGTACCATGGCAGAATGCTTTTAAGACACAAATCTCTAGCTATCATACAGTTAAGTTAACGATAGCAGACATTTGGGCATGGTAATGTTTACAGAGCATGGAGAGAACCATGAAAAGTTATAGAATCAATACCTCCCCCAATATCCATGTAAGTATTAATTACTCCTATAATCCCTATAACAGTCACCACATCACCAGGGATACATGTGTCCACAAGGTCTTCCATCAGCTCACAGTCTACAGTTCGGGGTACCCGCCCTTCTTCATGGTCTTCAAGCTTTTGCAACTCCTGTACCCTAAAAAACAGTTGGAGAGCTGATTAACAATGGCAAGATACATAACTAAGAAAGATGAAGAACACAAAATCATAGGGCGCAAATAGGAGAACACCTGATTTTCTGAAAGTCAATTGTTTGAGCGGATGATCGGACTGGGGTAAACATTTTGGACTTGCATCCATGAGAGTCACACTTTAGTGGAGGTGAAAACTTTCCATCAGTAAATTCCCGGGTAATGCTAGTTTTGCACTTTGCACAGTCAAAAGCCATTTGTGTAACAAGGGGCTTTACAGTACTAACTTTTACAACAGTCCCATGAACTGTTACAAGCTTTCCTGAAATTTCAAAGCAGATACTCATGCTATGTCTCACTAAAGGCTTTTTATAGTATTATTCATTTCACGAAATGAGACAGTCTACCAATATATGCTGCTCTCAGGTTTTTCAGGGAGATTGAAGATTCAGGATAGTTATGCAGACGAATATTGATCTTCATAACATTCTCGAACTCATTAGTCTCCCATTGACTTAAAAGAACCTGTGAAAGATGAAATAAGACTTCATCTCATACCAACAAAGAAAACAAAACCAAATGAAATTTAACACACTACCTTGTGAACTGCAGCATTCATACATGGGATAACTCCTTTAGGATTATCCTCCAGATTTATGAAAAATTTGTCGATATCGGATATTTTCTTAAATTGTTGGAGATCAAGCGACAAAGAGAAGGAACCACCACCTTCTTCGTTTACCTGTTTCTCTCCCCTTTTGTGTCAATTATCTCATACCATGAAAGAAACTTATAAACTATTACTCGTTATTTTAGATACTAAGAAAAACTAATTGAGAATTGCTAAAGCAAGTTTTATGAAAAACTCAAAAATAGAGTAGAATTTATATCAGGAAAATTGCTAAACCAAGTTTTATGAAAATTCGATTCACATATAATCCAATTGCTTCAGAAGGAGATACCTGGGAAACTAAGTCTCTAGCAGGCGGTGAGGAGAATATGCGGATGAGTTCCGCTGTGAGCAGCAACTTCTCCTCATCGATGATTGAGTTCTCGTTGTCCCTCAAGTATACAGCTAATAGTTTCCCGATGTCGATAGAATCAATGCCGATTGATCCACGGCCTCTCGCTGCCATGCTTGCACCGTCACTTCCGTCTCCATAGATACCCATTACCGCGTTAACCACCGTAATCCTCTCGTCGCTCAGAGAAGAAATCTCGCTTCGGAGCCAATAGGTTTTGGCGGGAAAAAAATAAAAATAAAAGGGCTTTTAGTTATGGGTTTTGTAAGTGGCCCAAATTGATTGAACCCTAAACCCAATGATTGACGCCCATCTCTCTCTGGTTCGATTTCACGTCTTCAATTTCTTCAAAGAAACTAGCTCCCGCCGCCGGGAAGCCGCCGTTTTCACGACCGCCACCTAGGTTTGTTGAGCTCACTCTTCCTCTTTCTGTCTCTTTCTTTTTCTATTATCTTGTGAATTCTTTAAACTCTTGTTTGTGAGCAGAAACCCTAAGTTTCTGGCGCTTCACATTAATTCCGATTTGGTTATTCTGTAGTGAAGGATTATTGTAGCACTTGCGGATTTCGGTTTTGTTTTTTGGAAGAAATTTATCAACACCGAAATGGAAGAACCGGAGGCGCTCGGCAAAAGAAAAGTAGCGGAAAACTCAAAGCTTTCTGATGAGACCACTACGCAAGAACCAACGACGAAGCGTAGAAACAGCCAAAAACGGGCGTGTGTACATGAAGTAGCTGTTCCTAATGGCTATACACCAACAAAAGAGGAGCTGATTCACGGGACGCTTGATAATCCCGTCTTTAATGGAGACATGGCTAAAACTTACTCTTTTCAGCTTGACCCTTTTCAGAGTGTCTCTGTAGCATGCTTGGAGAGAAAAGAATCGATTTTGGTTTCTGCTCACACTTCAGCAGGTAAAACAGCTGTTGCAGAGTATGCCATTGCAATGGCGTTTAGAGATAAGCAGAGGGTAATCTATACGTCCCCTTTGAAAGCCTTGAGTAATCAGAAGTACAGAGAGTTGCAGGATGAGTTTCAGGATGTTGGTTTGATGACTGGTGATGTCACACTCTCACCTAATGCAAGTTGTTTGGTGATGACAACAGAAATCCTCAGAGCCATGCTTTATAGAGGGTCTGAAGTTTTGAAGGAGGTTTCTTGGGTTATTTTTGATGAAATTCATTACATGAAAGATAGGGAAAGAGGGGTTGTCTGGGAAGAGAGTATCATTTTCTTGCCGCCTGCTATTAAGATGGTTTTCCTTTCTGCAACTATGTCGAATGCTACTGAATTTGCAGAATGGATATGTTATCTGCACAAGCAGCCATGTCATGTTGTGTACACAGATTTCAGGCCAACACCTCTGCAGCATTATGCTTTTCCTATGGGTGGGAGTGGACTGTACCTTGTCGTCGATGATAATGAGCAATTTCGAGAGGATAATTTCATTAAGATGCAGGATACTTTCCCAAAACCTAAATCTGTTGATGGAAAAAGGAGCGCAAATGGCAAATCAGGTGGTAGGGCTGCTAAAGGTGGTGGTGGCTCTGGTGATTCTGATGTTTACAAAATCGTAAAGGTATGTATATCGTTTATGGCTGTCCAATGTTGCTGCTTATGCTACCATAATTTATGTGCTGTGATAGACTTGTAGTTTTCGAAACATTGGAATATACGTCCTGTAGATTTGTTACTTAACTCTCATCTCTATCTTTGCAGATGATCATGGAAAGAAAATTTCAACCAGTCATCATCTTCAGCTTCAGTAGAAGAGAGTGTGAACAGCACGCACTGTCAATGTCAAAACTCGATTTTAATACAGATGAAGAGAAGGAAGTTGTGGAACAAGTGTTCAATAATGCTATTCAGTGCTTGAATGAGGAGGATAGATCTTTACCTGCCATTGAACTGATGTTGCCACTGCTCCAACGTGGTATTGCGGTCCACCATTCTGGTCTTCTTCCTGTTATCAAGGAATTAGTGGAGCTTCTTTTTCAGGAAGGACTTGTGAAAGCGCTTTTTGCCACAGAAACTGTAAGATATTCTGGAATTAGCTTGTCCTTTTCAATTGTATAATTTATGTTGACCTCTCTGTTACGCTAATTTATGATTATTTCTTAAACGCCGCTTTTGTGTCAGTTTGCTATGGGTTTGAATATGCCTGCAAAAACTGTAGTGTTTACTGCTGTTAAGAAGTGGGATGGTGACAGCCATCGTTACATTGGGTCAGGTGAATATATCCAGGTGGGTTGTAGTTTGTTGATGCTAGTGACGGAGTGGCACAAAATGATATTGTTGTAATTGTCTGCTTATATTGAATGCTTCCAGATGAGTGGCAGGGCTGGACGCCGTGGAAAAGACGAACGTGGCATCTGCATTATTATGATTGATGAACAGGTATATCAGTAATTTTGGTGGTGGGTAATTACATTGATTACTGGCTCAGCCAGTTATTCCCCTTTGTGTTTTGTTTTTTATCATTCAGTCAACCCTGTTATTTTTAAAACAGCTTCTTCCAACTTTCAGGAATATTTCGACATATTTCTACCTATTACGGTTGTATATGACATAGGAATATACCACCACATACTATATTCACCAAAGAATTGTAGCCTCTATGCCGTCATCAAAGAGGATTGATTCTAGATAATTGTCTTTTACTTCTTCCTATCTCTTAGATTTTTTTTTGTTGTTATTCAACAGATGGAAATGAATACACTCAGGGACATGATGTTGGGCAAACCAGCCCCTTTGCTTAGTACTTTTAGGTTGAGTTACTACACAATTTTGAATCTATTGAGTCGTGCCGAAGGACAATTTACAGCTGAGCATGTTATAAGGCACTCGTTCCATCAATTTCAATATGAAAAGGTAGCTGTTGAATTTCTTCCTTTTTCAGTTTCTAAATTTTATCTACACTTGTTTTATGCTAATTTACGTTGCTTTTCCAACCTCAGGCTTTACCGGATATTGAGATGAAGGTGTCCAAACTTGAAGAGGAAGCTGCCATCCTTAATGCTTCTGGAGAGGTGCTCAGCACTTTCATATTTTATGTCTGTAATTTGGTTCTGTACTCACCTCTTAAATCATTTGCAGGCAGAGGTTGCTGAGTACGATAACCTAAAACTTGCCATAGCTCCACTGGAAAAGAAACTTATGTCAGAAATAATAAGGCCTGAAAGGGTGCTTTGTTTTCTTGATACTGGTCGGCTGGTAAGTTTTCATAAAGTTCAGATGCTTGAACAAAGTTTAGTCAGTTAAGTTCATTCTGCAGCCTGCTCATGGTAGATCGGTTTCTATGTTATCCCTCCTTATGTTGGAAAAAACTTAACGTGTTAAAGCTGTCGAATGCTTCATTGTTGACGATTTACTGTTTATAATGTTGTATAAGCGCTGATCTACTATCAATCAAGGAATGTTAGTAACCAAGTTTTAGGATACACTTTTCTCTCTAGCTATGCTCATAGGTTGTATATAGATTGTAACAGGTCAATCACCTTTATTGTTTAAAAGATGAATGTTCATGGGTTGTTCCATCATGTGTTCCTTTATGTTATGAAAAAGCTTCTTTTATGGGTTCAAATTTTTCAAAGCTAATTAATCAGTGAAATATATTGTATATGACTGCAGATCATTACTATAAGTTTTTAATATAACAGGAGCTTCTCATAACTTACTTGGCCACATGTTTATGTACAGGTTAAGATACGAGAAGGTGGAATAGACTGGGGTTGGGGAGTTGTAGTTAATGTTGTAAAAAAATCTTCAGTTGGAACTGGTTCCACCTCTTCACATGGTGGTGGATATATAGTGGATACGCTACTTCATTGCTCTACTGGTTTTAGCGAAAATGGTGCAAAGCCAAAGCCTTGTCCTCCCCGTCCTGGGGAAAAGGGTGAGATGCATGTGGTGAGTTCACTTTCACTTGCACTGTCACTGGGCTTGCATGTTATTCTATTCGCGTGAGTAGTGGAGTTTTGAGAATTGTGCTTTTGCCTTTTTTAGGTTCCTGTTCAGCTACCCTTAATTTCTGCTTTGAGCAGACTGAGGATATCAGTTCCTTCTGATCTTCGACCACTTGAAGCAAGACAAAGCATACTACTTGCAGTACAGGAGTTGTCGAGTCGCTTTCCTTTAGGGTTCCCAAAACTCCATCCAGTCAGGGTAAGGTTTCTGTTTAAGCTGTTAATGTGTGCAATCTTCAGTGAAATTCCTTACACAATATTTTATCCTGCTGCAATATGCATAAATCATATGTTTGCTGGTTTCTTGTTGTCTAAAATGACTTATATAGTTAGATGTCACCTTTTATATCTACGTTTTCAGAGTTTGTGTATATGGACTCATCAATCTCGAATTGCAAACTGTATATTTTGCTAGGCTTTAATGTTTGAACTAATAAATTAGCACCAAATAGCATTCAGGGTCTCATTGGATTTAATATAATCTACAGGACATGAACATTCAGGATACAGATATAGTGGATTTGGTCAGCCAAATCGAAGAAGTTGAGCAGAAGTTACTTGCTCATCCGATGCACAAGGTCTTGCTACATTCAGTATTCCTTTAACTTATCATTTTAAATCTGAATTTAGAGAAATGCAGTTAAAATTTTGAGAAGCATATTAAGAACCTAAGCACTTCATCAATATTCTATTTTCTCATTTTTTTCTGTGTTGCAGTCTCAAGATGAGCAGCAAATCAAGAGTTTCCAGAGGAAAGCAGAGGTGAATTATGAAATTCAGCAGTTCAAATCAAAAATGCGTGATTCGCAGGTATACCTCGTACTTTCTCATCCATAAATCAAGTGGGGTGGATCTTCTTTGTTTTTTTTAACCAGATTTAGAAATCATTTTTATGAGTGTCGTATCTGCAAGGGGTTTTTACATGGCAGGAGATTAAAAAATGCTGTCCCATGATAAATTTGTATCCATTTTGTGCAGCTTTAGTTTTTCTTGAATAGACTGAAATAGTGTAACAGGCAGAAGAACTTTTACCGTTTCATCTCTCTTTCTTACACACATAGCTAACAAATTGATATACCAGACTCTCTGTTATAGTTTGAGTCTCTTTTCATCCCTCTGGTGTTTTACGTCATACTGTTTATCTCTGCAGCTCCAAAAGTTTCGAGATGAGCTTAGGAACCGTTCTCGGGTATTAAAGAAACTTGGACACATTGATGCAGATGGTGTCGTCCAGTTAAAGGGGCGTGCTGCCTGCTTGATAGACACAGGGGATGAATTGCTTGTCACTGAACTGATGTTTAATGGTACAACAACTGTTTTAGCTACCCTGTTTTAAGTTTAAGCCTTTCAGATGACTGCGTCAATATTATTTGGTTGCATCACACCCAAGATCACACCATATATCCTTGCTTTGTGTTTACATTAAAATTCTTACCAGGTACCTTTAATGATCTGGATCATCACCAAGTAGCTGCCCTTGCTAGCTGTTTCATTCCTGTAGATAAATCAAATGAACAGGTAAATTTAAGAAATGAGCTTACCAAACCGTTGCAGCAGCTCCAAGATAGTGCACGAAAAATTGCAGAGGTGCATAAATTTCCCAGCTGAAAGCTTGCTTAATTATCTACATGAGTCCCTCTTCTTTTTTAGTAATTGTTATTTTTCCTGTCATGCCAGATACAACATGAATGCAAACTGGAAATTAACGTTGAAGAGTATGTAGAATCCACCATCAGGCCTTTCCTGATGGACGTTATTTACTCTTGGTCAAAGGTTGGTATTAATTAATCTCAGAAATGCTGATATTTTTTAATAGACGTGTTATACAACATTGAGAATGCTCAACTCTCTTGACAACCTTTATCCACTAGTCTGTTGTTCCCCTCTTTATTTTAATCCTTTACTCTAGCTAACTCGACAACTAGCTGTTTGTTAGGCTGACAAGGAGGTGTTAGAAAAATGATAATCCGAGTAATTAAACTTCATACTTGTTAAGTAAAACTTCTGTAATATGCTTGGTTTGAATGTCAAATCTGTTCTGCAAGCTATTTTTCCATTCCTGGATTTTCATCTCAGCAGAAATTTGATATTCTCGATTGTTTCTCTTTGAAAGGGTGCGAGCTTTGCAGAGATTATACAAATGACTGACATATTCGAGGGTAGTATCATTAGGAGCGCTAGAAGGCTTGATGAGTTTTTGAACCAGGTAACTTCACCAAACTCTCTATTTCAGCTGCAATTACATTTCTGTGGACCGCTAGGAAACCTCATGGGACTTTGATTGGTGATTTGTTCAGCTTCGAGCAGCAGCAGAAGCAGTTGGAGAGAGCAGTTTGGAGAGCAAGTTTGCAGCTGCTAGCGAGAGCTTGCGACGAGGTATTATGTTTGCAAATTCGCTTTATTTGTAAGTACTCTCTTGCAGAATATAGCTCACTGAATTGGGTAGTAATGGACAAAACATGTTGAGACCTGATAGAGAAATGGTTGTTTGTATTTTCTTCTGTACTCGTTGATCTTGAATTACAATAGCCTTTTGTTTTCAACAAGTTAGATGATGGTGAAATTTCCAGAGCTTGTAGGGTATCTAATTCTATTATAACTTAAAACAGTATGAGGTGATGCATGATCAATGAGTAAATAACACAGTAATCTGGCTTTAGCTCCTTGATCCGTGGTGAAAATGTCATTATAAGCGAAAACAAACAACTGGTATTGTGAGAAGGCATATATATGCTTATAAGAGATGTGAAGAGCATATCGTGGACTTGAGGTTTTTGCAATTACTGTACCCCAAAAAACAGTTGGACAGCTAGTTAACTAACAATGTCAAAATATACGTAAGTAAAAAAGATGGACGACTCAAAAATCACAAGGCACAAATAGGAGAGAGCACCTAACAAAGTCAACTGTTTGCGCAGAGGAACGGATTGGAGTAAACATTCTTTACTTGGTGAAAATTTTGCATCAGTAAATTCCCGGGTTAAGCTAGTTTTGCACTTGGCATAGTCAGATACAAGGGGCTCAGATTTTCGTGGGAGATTGAAGATTTAAGATAATTATACAGATGAAATGTTTATCTTGATAACAGTCTCAAACTCGTCAATCTCCCATTGACCCATTAAGCTAAATCCAATCAAGTTTAATAAACGGAAGTATTGATAAAAAAGGAATGTAATCCGTATGGATCTTGTAAGTGGGCCAATTGATTGAAGTTGAACCCTAAACCCAGTTATTTATTACATAAGAAAATGGATAAAAAAAGCTTTAGTTGTCCGCCACGTGGACGGTGCCGCTCAATGTTGTAAGAAATCACAAAGAAAGAAAGAAAAAACGAGAAACCCGTTTCTTTCTGGTTGGATTTGACGTCTTCGTTTTACTTGAAACAAACAAGCTCCCGCCGCCGGCAAACCGCCATCTTCAAGACCGCCACCGTAGGTTTGTTGCACTCTCTCTCTCGCTCTCTTTTTCTTTCTGTTTTCACTGTAGATACAACTGTTATTTGATTTATTGGGAAATGAAGTGAGTTAATTTCTACTAATCTCATTTCTTGGTTCTTTAGGGTTTTGTTTTGGTAATTGGTACTCCTTATGTCGACGGAATCAGAACGTGCTCAATCTGGCTCCGAAGCTGTTGTTGGCTCTAATGCGTCGAGGATTGAGCTCGGACTCGGAAATGATGAGATGTCTGAAACCCTAGCTGACCCTTTGAGTGGTCAAGATCAGGAGCTCGAAAACGAGCAACAAGGCTGCGCCACTGTTGAACAAGGAAGCGGAAGCTTACCTTCATCTGGTGATCATGCGAAGGAGAAAACCGTATCTGTAAATGGAGGGTTAGATCTAGGCATTGGAACCCAAAATGTAGATGTTGAGACTAACGAAAGTGACAAGAAAGTTCCAGTAGATAGCCAAGAGGTAGTGACGTCAAAGCGTGAAACAGAGCCTCTGGTTAACAAGGAGGAAGTGGAACCACACATGGTTTCTTCTCATGGCACTAATCTCAGTGATGTGAAGGGTTCTGACCTTGGCGAGGATAGCAAACCCAATTGCTCAGGAAAGCAAGGAACAATAGTTGAAAACTTGGAGGATGAATGTTTGGGGGGTCTAAAGCCGTATGAGAGTAGTTTGGATGATGATAATGCTCCTGTAACTGCAAAGGTGAAGCTCTCTTATTCAGATTTGGTTTGGGCTAAAGTAAGGAGCCATCCATGGTGGCCTGCTCAGGTTTTTGATGCCTCAGCTGCAACAGACAAAGCCAACAAGTACTTCAAGAAAGGGAGTTTTTTAGTAACATACTTCGGGGATTGCACCTTTGCTTGGAATGATGCATCTCGGATTAAGCCTTTCCGACAGAATTTCTCCCAAATGGCAAAGCAGAGTACTTTACCTGACTTTCTTGATGCTATTGATTTTGCGTTAGAAGAGGTATCAAGAAGGATAGAGTTTGGTTTAGCTTGTTCTTGTATCTCAGAGGATGTCTATCAGAAGATCAAGACTCAGAACATAATCAATCCTGGAATCCGAGAAGATTCAAGCACAATACTTGGTGGAGACAAGTTCTCAAGTGCAGTCTTCTTTGAACCTGCAAACCTTGTGGAATATGTGAAGCGCTTAGCATGCTCTCCTAACTATGATGCTAAGGATGAGCTGCAGTTTGTAAATAAGAGAGCACAGTTATTATCTTTTAGTCGCTGGAAAGGCTATACTGACCTCCCCGAGTTTGAGACACTTCAGGGGTCGGTAGAGTCTGCACCCAAGACTTCTCCTGCAGAAGAGAAAAGTAGGTTATTAGAAGTCAAAGTTTCTGATCCTGAACCCAAAAAGAGTAAACAAGTTTACACTAAAAGGAGAAAGACAGAAGGCCAAGATGACTGTAAACAGGATCGAGTGTTTGAATATGAAGATACTACGGTTCCAAAGAAAAAGGAGAAAACTTTGGCAGAGTTCATTGCTGAGAAACGCTTAAGCAGACGTAATGAGAACATATCACAAAAAAATCCTGGTATAGAGCCGCATTGTGAAAAGAAACGCAAGGTTCTGCATTCAAAACTTCCCAAGTCCACGAAGAAGATCAAGGCGAACCTGGAAACAGAGGGTTCAGGATCATCTTCAATTTCTCCCCAAAATGACCAAAAGAATAATTTGTCTGCAGGTGATAAGAAGATTACACCAGAGAAAGCTAGAAAAAGTTTCGGAATTGGGGCAAGCATATTGAGAGTAGCAAACCAGATGCATAGTTCAACACCAACCAGAGTCGGACCTTGCAGTAATTCGGCCTCGAAAATGGCAGCCAAGATCAATGGCAGTGGAAAAAGTCTCCAGGAGAAACCTAAAGCCGAAGCATTATCTGTAAAAAAGATTTCTCCTTCTCCAGATGAAACACTTCCCAGCCCTCAGTCTGGTTCTGCTACCAAAACCCCAAATGGGAAACCTATAGACCACCTACAATCCGGAGAAGTTGAACAGGTCATAATGGAAGCACGTAGTACTAACCTTGTGGAAGACTCGATGTTGAAATCTAGGTTAAAAGACTCTTCTAAAGAACAACAGATGGTTCATGAGGATAGGAAAGAAGCTGGAAATATTGAGGATGAGATTACTATTAAGGACAGTAATCTAACTGGAGAGATAATCACTGGCTCGGACATGAAAGAGCAGCCTAGTAACAAGAACTGCTCTGATGAATCTGATAGTTGCAAGGAAGATGTTTCTACCGCGTAGGAAGGCTCAGCGTCTAACCCACTAATACTTCTAAAACCGAGTCCGGTTCTTGTTACTAGCCAAGAGTGGAAAATACCTTTTTAGACGACTTCTCTTCTCTTTCAAAGTTTAGGATTGTTTTTGTCAGAGTAGAACAAACCGTTGGAGTGAGAGAATGTTGCAAAGTTATATTTTGTTCCCAGATTTGTGAAATTTACTGATTACGATTTCAATATGAGGTTTCAGTTGGATAAGTTGTTAGCAAGTGATGAGATGGGTAAAATGGAGAAATGATGAATCCTTAATGCTCGGAAGAAAGAATAATTTGAGGTCAAAATGAATCCAGAACAAACGAAACAAAAACGAGATTAAATAATCTCAAACTCGTCTTACAGATAAGAATAGAGAATAATACATGTCACTGAATCTTGAAGTAGAAGAACATAAACACGTCTTTAAATATCAAAAAAAAGCTTGAAAAGTAGTAGAGCTTAAGACCTAGGCTTCTCTTCTTTTCCTTGAAAAGTGCCAAGAGTGAAACACCAGACACCTTCACCACCTTGAACCTAACTCCAGGAATATCTCCCACGGCATGACCTTTACGGCCAAATCCAGCAATCAACACCTCGTCCTGCGCACAACATGAATGAGTCAAGAGATTGAACACATTACTAAGAATAAAACTGATTACTCAAAGTAGTTAGAATCTAACTTACATTTTCTTCGATGTAGTTTAAACAACCATCATTGGGGACAAAAGCAGCAATCTTTTTACCGTTCTTGATCAACTGAACTCTAGCACACTTACGGATAGCAGAGTTAGGCTGCTTAGCCTCAATACCACTGCATAATCAAACACAAGAGTCTGTTGAATGTCAACATGTATACTCAAGAAAATCAATAAAAAAACTAAAGATTTATACTCAACATTTTCTCAAGGACAATTCCTTTAGCGTGAGAAGATCCAGCAAAAGGCTTCTTCCATTCATTTCCTTGATGAGACTTCTTGTATTGCTTGTCAGCCCAACTCTGCTTTATCCGACGCTTTATCAGCTTGCGCCCAGCTCCCATCCCACGTGTCTTACTGAAGAGTTTCAAAGACAAGACAAGACAAATTTGAGACATTTCATCAAGTCAGTAAAACTTCCTATGATGCTCAGAAAATCAAATACGTAACATATAAAACCAATTCGGAATTGACAAGGACATAAAATCATTATCTTAATCACTTATACTTTCAGTTTTGGCAATTCTTTTTTAATTGCTCAATCACAATCTTAACTTTTCACATTTCAGAATAACTCTCCAAGTCGCCAAGATTGATAAAAACGAATGATTAGAACAGGGTAATTAACAAAACACTCAAAAATAAATACGCATTGACACTAGTAAACATAATCACCCAGTGGTGAATATGAAACAAGTACTGCCACACAACGTATGATTCAAATCACGTAATCTTATCCTAATAGCCCCAGATTCGGACAAACCGAAGAAAAATCAGAAGAAAAAAAAAGAAACACAACGAATCTAAACCCGATATAACATATGACGAAATTCACTACTTGCGTTTCACCAAAACCAAAAAAAAAAAACCCAGGATAGCTTAAAAGGAGAGATGAGATTGAACACGAAGAATCAAAGAGAGGAAACCGTCATGACGGCGAGAGAGACAGGTAGAGATGAGCTAAAACTGCGAAAGGCGCGACTTTAAAGTTGGTGGGAGAAAAGCCCTAAAGCTAAGAAATTATTATATAGGATTGGGTCAGTGTGCGGATTAGGCATTAACCATAAAACTAACCATGTACATGAACTTGCGAGCAATAAATGAGTCGCCTAAGGCCCAGGCTCATTAAATGGTAAGCCCAAACAGTACAAAGTCCCTACGATGCACTGGTCACATACGAAACGAGCGACCGCAGACAAACACTACCATCCCCTTAACTCCTTAAGGTATACGCTAGATTAGAAACATTCCACTCCGAGTCACGTGCACCTACTAAGTACTACCCCACGACTCTCACACTACTCGCCACGTCAGCAAACCCTTAACTCTGAACAAAGCCCGGTTGTAGCAGGTAACAAGCACACAAAGCAAAGCGCACGACACGCACCGATTCAGCCTGTCGATACAACGACATGCAGGACCGTCCATTTTTTTTTATTAAAGACCGATCTTGATCTAACGGTTCGTATTTGTTTATTGAACCCGGTAAAATACAAAATAAGGAAAAAAGAAGAGAATGGAGAAGCTCGGCAATGGCGGACTATGGTAATTTCCTTTTACAATTAACTAGTCAAAATCAAGGAGAATATTGAAAAGGTAGAAAGAAAGATTCAATGGAAGAAGAATAAGTTCGGTGAGCATGATCATCAACGTCTAAGCTGTTTCTGCGTCATATGGTTAGAGAAACTTTTGTCTCTTTCGCTTTCTCTAAATAAAAAAGAGAGATATGATTCGTTATCAAAATTCTCTCAAGTTTTGTTAATCAAAAAGAAGTAAATTTTAATATATACTATTTAGAAAGGAAAAAAAGTGAGCTTGAAGTTCACGCTTGTAAAGGTATCAGTTGCAGCTCATTCTCACCATGTTCTCTCTCGCGCTCTTTGTGTGTGTTTCTCTTTGCTCATAAAAAAACACTTAATGTACAGGTCTTCTTCTTCTTCTTCATCTGAAGACTCGGTTCGGATCCTGGATTCGGATACGGATTTAGGGATTTCGTTTTGATGGAGGACATGCGAAGAGGAATTCCTACGTGGCAGGACGAGTTAGCTAGTCTCATGGACGGAGCTTTACAATACGACGAATCTCCGATCGATATGATGTCGGGTACTGAATCCAGGTCAAAGAGTTCGGGTTTTGGGTCAGAGTCTGGATCCGAATCAGTGGAGAGTTTCAAGGATCAAGTGATGGGGTTCATGAAATCGTGGGGAGAAATGCTTCTGGATCTCGCTATAGGATGTAAAGACGTTGCGCAACAGACTCTGGTGAGTGAAGACTCGGTCGTTGTGCGTAAGCTCCGGAAACCAGCTGCTAAGGTTTCAAAGAAGCTAAGCTTTCTTAACGACTACTTGCCTGAGGATCGTGATCCAGCTCATGCTTGGCCTGTGGTTTTCTTCGTCTTCCTTCTAGCTCTCACAGGTACATATGATAAAACAGTTGTGTGGTTTTGATTTATCTGAAATGTCACAGTCATACACTCAACAGTTTATTCAATTGTCTGCTATAATAAAACTTTGTATTGTGGTGAATCTTTTAGAAATTTCTGAGGTTGTTGTCTGTAGTTAGCTTGTTTATGCTTATATGTTAGTTTAGATGGAAGTATTTGAAAGATTTTATTTAGTGCAAGAGAGGCTTGTATCCTTTCTCTGACTGATTCATCTTTGAATTGCAGCATTGAGTTTTACTTCTGACCATGATAGATCTGTCCCCGTGTTGAAGAAAATCCGTCTGCATCCTCCCGGTGCAAGCCGTGTACAGCTTCCAGATGGTAGATATTTAGCCTACCAGGAGCTTGGTGTTTCAGCTGACAGAGCTAGATACTCTCTTATTGTGCCTCATTCTTTTCTTTCCTCACGACTAGCTGGTATGATCAAATAAGTTCTTATTTTTTCACTTTTAGCTACTTTTGATGATGCAATTACATATGATTTGCCCCTAATGTTTCAACATTATACAATCAAGGTATACCTGGAGTAAAAGAATCATTGCTCAAGGACTATGGTGTTCGTCTCGTGTCATATGACCTTCCAGGGTTTGGAGAGAGTGATCCTCATCGTGCTCGGAACCTTAGCTCATCTGCCTCGGACATGATTGACCTAGCTGCTGCTCTCGGGATTGTTGAGAAGTTCTGGTTACTCGGTTATTCCAGTGGTAGTATGCATGCCTGGGCTGCAATGAGATACTTTCCTGACAGAATAGCTGGTACTTTCATTTTCTGAATAAAATTTTTAATGCATATCAGTTCATTAGAACACAACATGGTTTTTCATATTGTAATAGTTTTAAAGAATGAAAAATGAAATTGGCTAGATTGTGTTTTCATTCATCTACAGGAGTTGCCATGTTAGCTCCTATGGTCAATCCATATGAGCCAAGCATGGCTAAGGAAGAGATGGCGAAAACATGGGAGCAGTGGCCACGGAAGAGGAAATTTATGTACTTTTTAGCACGTCGGTGGCCAAGTCTTCTTCCTTTCTTCTACCGTAGGTCCTTTCTCTCAGGCAATCTCGAGCCGCTGGATCAGTGGATGTCAATATCATTAGGAGAAAAGGTAAATCTGTATTCATTAAAAGGTCTATTCCGGAGGTTATGGGTTTTTCAGTATCACCAAAGTTCTTTATGGCTCACAAGCTAAACCTTTAAATGCTACTTTGCTACTTCAGGACAAACTTGTAATCACAGATCCAGTTTTTGAAGATCTTTACCAAAGGAACGTGGAGGAGTCTGTACGCCAAGGAACTGCAAAACCATTTGTCGAAGAAGTCGCGTTACAGGTGTCAAATTGGGGCTTTAGTCTTCCCGAGTTCCACATGCAGAAGAAGTGTAGAACCAATGGCGTCCTCTCTTGGCTAATGTCAATGTACAGCGAATCCGAATGTGAACTTATTGGGTTTCGGAAACCCATACACATATGGCAGGTTTGTTGAAATCACAGTTAATTCTCCATCTTCATGATCATTTTTAGAGTTGTGAGTTCCTCATCTTGCTTGTGGTCACATAGGGTATGGACGACCGAGTCACACCACCTTCAATGAGTGATTACATTAGCCGGGTCATACCTGAAGCAATGGTACATGGACTCCCAAACGAAGGCCACTTCTCTTACTTCTATTTCTGTGATGAGTGTCACAAGCAGATCTTCTCGGCTATATTTGGAGAACCAAGGGGACCGGTAGAGTTATCGGAACAAAGAAGAGAAACCCATAAACCGGAACAACCGGAGACCGGTTTACCGGACACTAGCGGTACCAAAGAGTAAGTAAACAGGTTATAAAAAGAACTATAGAAACACGTTGTTCTTGGTCTTCGTTCAATGATGGAGAAATGTGTAAATAACACCAAGAAGATGCTTTCGTTCTTTGGTTTGGTTGAAGATTTCAGATTTTATAGGTTATATTATTGTAACAAAGCAGAGTTCATTTTGAGATCGCATTTAGCACTACAAAAAGTGCAAGTGAAAGAACAATTTATTGAAGCAGCTTTCTATTATTTGGAAATGCAAATATTTTGTTTCTTTTTTAATAGTTTTCTTCGAAAAAATCTGGGGGGTGTAGTCTGTAGATTTGCTTATTGATGTGCAAAATCAATTATTGTATAACATACCAATCTGAATTTTATGTTGAATTAAACCTAAGAGAAACAGTCGATACAGTTCAACCAGTAAAAAATACTCAAAAAATTATGATCCATGGAGAATAATACACAATCTCGGTTCGGATCAGGAAAGCCGATACAGAATAAAGAACACAACATGCTTCGCTTTTGTCTGAAACAGCTGAAAACTATGTTAAGCCTAATTATCCCTCCAACCCCCATACAAGTCAGTTCTCAACAAGAAGCTTGTCTGAAATTTGTTTTATCTTCTATTCTCTCGCGAAAGACTCTCTCCCAAGAACCGCCTTGTAAACTGGCTGCTTCGCCTCAGTATAGAGCACTGACCATAGAGAGGCGAAGCAGTGCCTGAGCGCCACATATTGGTTACTATGGATATTACAGTTCATTGAGAATGCACGAAAAACCCATTAGCTTGTTCAGATTGTTTCTATCAGTTCACAACCCTCACTGTCAAGTGTTTGTTTAGCTGCAATATCTCTGGCATCCTTGGCAAGAAGAGTGAGTTCTTTAAAACCCTCCTGTGGAGAAACGCTGCACAAAACACCTGCAGAGCAAGTCACTACCTTCTTGAATGGACTTCCCCGTTATCTGAAGAAACAAACCAATGAACAATTGTTATACGAATATTTTAGTTGATCCTGAAAGAAGAACTATGAGATATGCAATGTTCTGTTCAGTTTGTGCCTAATGCTTACCCTCACTCGCTTCCTACTTCTCTTTGTTTCTGCACTGCTATCTCCACACTCTTCACAGTGTTTAGTCTTATGGGATCCATCAGTATCCACGTAGCTTTCATCGGCTTCGCAAACATTACTAAGTCCGTTATCCAAATATGAACTAACCTCAGAGAGTTGTACACCGCATCCTTTTATTTTGCAAAGAGAGTCAGTACTGAAAGTAATCTCTATATCCACAGGATCGTAGTTCAGTTCAGCTACAGAATCATTGTCTTTGTTTAGAGGGAAACGACAGTCGAAGATAACCAGATGATTATCCATCTTACGCGGTAAATCAATGGCAAGGTGACAATCAGCGGAATCAAAGGAGCTCCCGTCTTTTCTTGTCAAGTGACAACATATCCAGCTAGAGGTGAATGAATTAGGTTCTTTGGCATCAACCGCGATGCAAACCCTAAATCCCAAGAATTGTGGAGAGAGAGAGAGCTCTGAAGTAGACGGATAGGCAGAGAGCTTCCGGTAGCTCGGTTGGTGAAATATGAAGGCACTTCTCTACCTGGCAAAAACAAGTACTTGAAAACTGATTGTTGAATGAGAGCTTCTTGATCTAATTTGAAGCAGTTGATGAAATTGAGCACTGGTAACTTAGTGTGAATATTGTTTGCTTCCGTTTCCACCGCATTTGGATGATCAAGCCAGCTAGCATCAGTCAATACTCCGCAGTTTGAAAAGTCAACCTTCTCGAGAAGCTTGAGTTTAGAAATGTTGGGGGATATATATCTTAACCTTTTGCATTCCCGCATTTCTAGGCATACGAGCTTAGATAAGTTCTCGATCCACCAAGGAACTTCTTTGATAGCTGTTTGGTCTAGATTTAGAAATGAGATGTTCTTTGGGATACTTGGAAAACTCCTAAACCGTGAGCATCCACCGAGATCAAGGCGATACAGAGATTCGAGGTTAATGCAGGCCGAAACAGCATTCAGCTCTGCGCAATTTTGCATATATAGTTTATTGAGATTCCGAACTTTAGAAGGAAGTTCCACTCTATCCTCGAGGCATGTAGATGACTGAACCACCAAACAAAAAAAAAACACAAAGAAAACTATAAATAAGATACACATCATGAAAAAGGACTGTCAACAACTACTCTCAAAGTATACCTCTACTTCTTCCCATAGCTTCTCGAGCTTGCTGTTTCGCTTTCTGAGCACAATAAGATGTTCAGCACGAAAGCTAGACGGCAAACATCGCATTGGATATCCATCCCAACAAAGTAATTTGAGCTTAGGAGGAAAATAGTTGAGGCCTCCTGGTAAGTGCAATCTGACTTGGTTATGCAAGTCCAATGAGTCGTTGTAGATTCTCAGAAACCGTAGATTGCGCATCCCTTTAAAGGCCCTCTTATCTATGTGCAACTCATCAACCTCTGCTAGACTCAATGATAAACCCAAAACCTTCTTAGCACCCTGAAACAGAAAAAACAGAAGAAGAAATAAAATCATTATCGTAAGTTCTTAACAAGCGGTTACAATTTCTCATTAACCGAAGGCTTTAATAGTCTCAAATGAAAGGAGCACTTACAGAGGTATCATTAAATACATCGCAAATATCCTTAGAATCCACCAAGAATTCCCGTTCTCTAGGCTTGTTGGACTGTGTACGGGTGATTTCCTTACCCATTTCTTGTACCAAACAATGTATATGTACAGTACTCCCTCTTTCATGTATGAGGAGTTATCGATTAAGTTTTTAAGCCCAATATTAACATCCAAGTCACTATCCGCAAGTAGTAGCTTGATGGCATTGGCTTCCATACCATTAAAAAGACATGCAAAGTGACAAAATATTGCTTTATCTTCTTTGTTACCTAAACCGTCATAGCTAACTCTTAATGCTTTCTCAATTTTCCCATAGGGTCCTTTCCGAAGCCTAGGCAACATATCCAACCAATCCTCTTTGTCTCTCCCGCGCAAATATAACCCAAAAACGTTAAGAGCCAAAGGAAGATTACCCGCACCTTTTGCCACTTGAGAAGCAAGCTCCACAAACCCATCACGTGGAGAGTTTTGCCAGAAAGCATATCGGCAAAACATCTGTAGAGCTAGTTTATCAGATGGGAGACCCACCTCATAAATACGATCAATCCCATGCGCTCTTAGGACATGCTTATCTTTTGTAATCACAAGGATTCTGCTCCCACATCCAAACCACTGAGTTCCACCCACCAAGGCATCTAGTACTATTTGATCATCCAAATCATCAAGTACTATAAGAACTTTCTTGTGCTTTAGCCTCTCTCCCACCGCGCCTAAATGATGTACCTTTATATCCTTTTTGTTTAAAATCTCAGACAGGAAATTTTCTTGCAAATGCAACTTCATGTTGTAGTCGTCTGGGTTAGCCCTCCTAAAAATTTCCATAGTCTTAAATACGAAAGCCCTGTCTATGAAAACACTACTTTGGAAGTGACGAGAGATTCGACTAAATAGAGCTCTTGCAATGGTAGTCTTCCCAATCCCAGAGGGACCCCATAACCCAACCATCCTCACTTCCTCGGATTCCAAGCCCAACAATAAACTCATCTTCCCCAAATGATCTTCAATTCCAACAAAGTCACTAAATTCCATAGATGGTGTTACATTAAGCTTACCCAAAACATCAATAGCTATTTCTTCAATCAGGTTTGCTTCGTTGTGCCTGATAAAGAGAAAGATGATCAGAAAACAATACCTTCAACAACAAGTATCAATAGTCAAAGAAGGCTGTACCAGTTCTCAGAATGGTATCCATGGATATTTGCTACAACAGTCAAAGCTCTTCTCCACCGAATTTGCAATTCATCTGTTCTGTTCTCGCAAATCTTTTCAAACGCCTTTCCAAATTCACCCGTTTGTTTCCTGACATGAGAAGGATCCAAACCGTAAAAGACTGGTATCACCATTTGACCTTTGTCTTCCTTGCATTTCACGATCTCCACCAATTCGTTCAAACACCAGCTTGAAGAGGCGTATATTTTAGAGAAGACGACGATTGCGATCCTTGAATCTCTAATCGCGTGTACAAGCTCCAGTTCAATCGACTGGCTTCTCTGGATCTCACTGTCTTTGAAACAAGTGATTAATTTGCGATCCAGTGCTAAGAGAAGGTGGCTTAGGAATGATCTACGGACATCTTCTCCGCTGAAGCTCGGGAAGACATCGAATACCCAATTGCAAGAGTTGGAAGAAGAAGAAGTTGCCATAAAAGAGAGGGGAGTCAATGTTTAAGAAGAAGAACGGAAGAGCTCGACTGAGATTTTGAAACAACAACCATCAGCTAATTGGAGATCATCGTCTTCGTCGTGATGAAATTGAAACTCATCGTCTCTTATCTCTACCAGTAACAGAGAGTTGTCACTTGTGACTGACAATTTCATGAATGTTTCTCGGATTCTTCCGACGAAGCTTGACTTATGTTTTGTTTTTTAAGTCCAAGTGTTGTACAGTTTCGTTTGCTGGCAAGCATGTACACGTACACAGTCCAAAGAGTGTTTTCAGCGGGACACAAATATCATCATTATGTTTTACAAGAGTTGTTCCCGTACACGACTCTAAAATCAAATGGACGAAGACATGTTCAATAATAAAATAATATAATCTCAAATAACTAAAATATGTTCTGATCGGATTTTATTTAACTTTATGCTTGAATAACCTCTAATTTTTCTAACAGTTTTTCAAAAACTAATCGAAACTTAGCAAGTCGACCAAAATTTCACTCATATTATACATCAACTTTGATCTGGCTAAAAAAAGATACATCAATTCTGATAACCCTCTTCTTGATCCAGACAAAAGTAATTTGAAACCACATGGCATTGTTGATGGGATCAATCAAATCTGGGTTTCAAAACGCAGAACCAGACCCCTTGGTTTTCCCAAGCATCATGTCCTTAGCTTCGTTGATCTTAGACGCAAGGTAATGGCTTCCTCCTGCGTCTGGGTGGTTAGCTACCATCACTCTCCTGTGCGCTTCCTTCACCTTCTCTGCTGCTATACTCTCCCTGTTCACACACCATAGGTGGCAAACCCGTCAAACCACAACAATGTCGAAAAAAACACCACTAAACAACACCATTTAACCCTTTTGTAATAACATATCAATGCATAAACAAATCAAATTCGAATAACTTATTAAGAACCTACTGCCTACTGAAGAAAACCATTAATGGAACCTTCCAATTCTACCGAAAATCAAGCTATACTTAAGAACACGAGTCTTTAGAGAACCAGTGTGAGATACCACACTGCCTATTTGTGATCAGTTACACACCGAGCACCGAACGGGAAACAGAAACAGTTCCTTTCTAATCTACCAAAAAAGGAAGAAGCAGAACAGGTCTTTACAAAACTAGCAGAAGAGAAACCTTTTTAAAAACAAATGTCCTGAGATCATTGTAGTGAGGCTAAGGCACAAGAAAGATACCTAACACCGAGAATAAGAGCAGCTTCTTTGCGTGTCATTGTAGCTTGGAAACCACCTTCATAGAATTTTCGCATTCTAGGCCTTGCTGGTCTCAGCTTGAACGCTTGCCATGCCTCAATTCCGTATTTACCAGCATAAGCAGCAGCAGCAACAGCAGCGCCAGCGATAATCGCTGCAACCTGGAGAAATGGACGAGAAGAGAAGCATCTTAGTCAATAAACCACCAACTGAGAGAAGATGAACTAGAGGGGATTCAGAGATAACCCTGGAAGAAACATTTTGATACTGACACAAACCCCAAATACAACAGAGCAAAGATGGAAGCAGAAGCTCTAAAAGTTATCATCCCAGGAAGAAAACAAAAAAGGAGGATTCTTTTAGAGACCTTAATCTAATCAAACGGATTCTTTCAATATCATTAAAATGATTTTGGAGAAAGAGGAAATTCTAGAGAAACCCGAAAGAAGAACAGACGCAGGCAGAGGAAATTCTAGAGAAACTTACCATTGTTGTAGAGGATTTGAGCAAGACAGGACACTGAAAAAGAAACACGAGCTGATTGAGAGAGGAAAACAACTGTTCAATGTTCAATTTTCTCGATCGATTTGAGGATTAGGGTTTTGGGTATTTTCCTGGTTTGCTTGGCCTTTGCCAAATAGGTCGGTTGCGTGATCGAAACCCTTCTAATTCTTTTTAGGGGTTTTTTTTAATTAAATTTGCAGTTTTGGTTTGGTTTGGTTCGGTTTTTAAATCAATAATTTTGGTGGATCTAATTCGGATCAGTTACATGGATTCCGAGTGTACTCTTTCATGAATTATCTTTCAGAAACTCGTGCTAAAATCTAGAATAGAGCTGACTAAAATTTGAGAATTAATAAGTTAAAAGTTAGCAACATGAACAACATATGCGTTTATTTCTAACAGCACTGCTAACAAGATCATAATGGAAGATGAGCCACAAACTGTATTATTCTAGTTTGTCTTCAATATAGTAAAGAGTCAAATAAACGAATGAGACATACACTGCACAAATGAATCACCGTAACACTTTCTTGTAACCAACATTGCGTATAGTTAACACAAATCTCAGAACACCATATCCATGGGGACAAAAATCATATACTGACGAATTTATAATACCTCGTTTGGTCAGGGCGTTCTCTCTGCCTTGAGAGCACCGTTTTCAACCTTGGGCGGGGCTGAGGATCTTCTGGGTTTGGGTGCAGGTGAAGCCGAGTGGGAGAGCCGTTTCTTTGCTGGTGCTTTCTCCGGTAAAACACCTTTTTCCTCTGTGGTGGTCGTGTTCACGGTGACACGTGATGAGCTCTGGGGCTTGACCTTGCCTCGTGCTGACTTTGTTGTGGGACTGGGAACCATGTAGCTACTACGTCTAGCAGTTGAGCTAGCGAGGCTCTCGTCATCACTAACCGATGACCTTGCAATGCTGTGCCTAGAGTTCCTCTCCGAGCTCTTGGAGACTTCATCGGTGGTCTTGGATTTTATAGACGATGGGACTGGCCTCTTCTTTCTCGGGTTTCTGGTTGTGGTTGTGGATGATGATGATGAGGTATTGGGTTGAGTCGAGCTATTGAGTTTGTTGCGGTTTGAAGATTTAGCGGTTTCTTTTCCATGTGAATTACGGTTAGTTGATGTCTTAACAGAAAAGTTCTCGTTGTTATTGTTGCTGTTTTGTTCTTTCTCTGAACTCTCCCATGGCCGGCCAGCCATCCACCTCTCTAACCAGCTCCAACCCCAAGTCGGGTTGCTAGGATCCATGAACATCGGGTTTGCAAATTTCGAGTTGCTCTTCAAGTTTTGCTGCAAAATATGAGTCAGACATGATCATAAGCATTAAACCAAATCCAATTTTGTGAGTGAAGATATCAAACTTCAGGCTTCAGGAATCTTAAGCAGCATTGTAAACATGTTCAACCATCATGTTCTTTCAGCAGAGACCCCTAAACCCTGAGAATCGTTGGAAAGAAGAGAATTTGGGTTGAGAACACACGCAAGTACCTGATGTGTGAATGCATAAGCCAATGCCCTTTCCCTTCTCATTGTGGCCTCGTACTTGTGCAACATACCTGCTTCGACTTGTTCTTTCGACTGATTGCTGTCGTTCCAATTACCACCATTCTGCACACAAGAAAGAGCAAGTCTTAGGAACAAACATAAAAAAAAGATCTCAAGCCTGGGTAACTTTCGAGTAGTAAAAGTGAGACCTTTAAGCCTCCTAGCTCTTTAGCATGCTTTTGAAGAAGTTGCTTATGTCGAGCCTGATTCTCTTCTGACATTCTGATTCTCCTAGATCGAATTTGTGACTGTACACGAGACAGAGTCTGCATACATTTAAGAGTATTTGCAGCTTGCCGTTGTACAACCGATCCTTCCATCATTAACTTAAGTCTAGCCAGCCTCCTCATCTCCCGCAACTCTCTTCTTGCCTGCATTGGAGAAACCATACAAGGTCAGGTCTCACATTGAATCTCAAAGGTAAATCAACCAAAACGGCTTGAAACTCTTTCCATTTTCAGGAAATTAAGCCAATCTCAAAGAAATTTAAAGAGGTCTGAGCATGATTAGTGGACTAAGCACACAAGTTCTAATCAAGCCAAACGGGGATTACGGATAATGAAACATACCAAATATCCCCTAAACGTAGTCTGAATTAAGATGGAAGATGCTTCCTCCTTTGACTTCCCTGCAAACCTATCAACTGTAGCTTGATGAACAGATTCAGGAGAAGATGGAGGTGAATCCACAAGAACATCTGCATCTGAAGTAGTCACACAATCCGAAGGAGGAGGAGGAGGCAAAATCTTCTTGTGTTCATAGTTGACTTCATCAACCCTCACTTCAAATTGAGGAGGAGAACTTCTAGATGTGGCTACCAAGACAGGGTAAGAGATTACACTATTTTGACACTCAACAGATTCGTGTTTCAACTTCTGTACAAATATAGGAATTGATAAGGCGCCAAAACATGAATTTACATAAATATATAAAGCATAGTGAGTAGAAGACGTGAAAAAGTTGGAACCTTTGAATCTGGGCTAAAAGCCTTCTTTACATTCTTCAGCCATTTCGCTTTCTTGACCATCTCCTCGCCGTTCTATGTCTGATCCTACTCAGATGAAAGATTGATTCAGATCTTTGATTAAACACAAAAGTCAAAACAGTTAAATTGAATTGAAAGGACCCTTCTTTAGCCTGTCGACAGGAGAATCGAACCTGTGAGAGACTGTAGAAACAGATCTGGAAAAAGAGAAGCTCGAAATTCAATTTGAACCTTCAAAAATAAGACTTCAAGAGTTCCATTAGCGTTTCTGTGCGACTTTTATCCGGAAATGAAAATGCGAAGAGAATTTGAATCGGTCTGAGTTTTTGAGATTTGCTGACTTGAGAAGAGCTCGAGAGGAAAGAGTATTGTCTGTGTGTGAGCCCACTAATTGAGCAGCTTTTTGTGTGGGCCCTACTTTGATTTCCTCTTTAACAGCTTGCCGCTCTTTTTTATTTCTATTTTCCAACGACTTTTTTTTTTCTTAACAGCTAATGAGATTCATTTTTTTTACTTCTTAAGCTAACATACTCAAACCAGAACCAAATTGAGAGATATGGATTATTATTTTTTTGTCCACGAGAGATATGGATTAAACACCCTCTTTAACGCTAATTACTCATATTCATTGTTACTTATCAAATTTTGCCTTGATTTAACATCCTTGAACTGTTGAAAATCTATGCCTATGATTTTGTTAACTAGATCAATCTTGATTTTTTTAGAACTTCTTAAGTCATAGACCTATAATATGGAAAAAAATACAAAAAACGGGAAGTGGAACGTACGAGTTAACGTACGCCATGTGGTCGTTGTTGTATGCTTTCAATATAAAACTTCTTAGAAAGACAAGTTTTCTTCGTAAAGAATACTGATATATGCTTTTTATCAAAATAATAAGAATATATGTGCATAAGCGTGTGTGTTTATATAGTTATGTAAACTATTACGAGGACCAGCCGTGAACCCGTAATGCTACAATAACTTACATTTTTAGTTATCATATGGTTTTGTGTACTAATTAGTAAAGCCAAATTGGTATTTATAACGAGAAAAGACATTTACCTAATCCACACGTCTTGTTAGTGAGAGTTTGCTATCATTCTCTCTCTCCGTCGGTCCAATTTTATGAACAAATGATCTAAGATTGTTTCATAAATTTTTGTAAAATCATGGAAAATACGTATTCAATTATTTTTGTCATCTCTTATTTTTCCTTAACTTGGGCTAATATTGGTTGGGATCACCTAATTATTTTAACAAATAAAAAATGATTTGACATTTATTACCCATCAATCCTTGGCGACTTTGATGTTGCACGAATAGGCGACTTCTCCAAAGCATTTGTCAGAATTCTCCTGAACCCATATCGGCTTTCGATTTTATGCCCAATATGTTTATGTATAAGACTTCGCCGTCCCAATTCAACCAATTTATATATTGTATGTATTAAAAAAACTATAAAACATGTATTAGTTTATAAAATTTTAAAGATGATTTGAACAATAATTTTATATTAAGTTTAAACTAATCAACAAATAAAATACGAATGAATGAAAAACTATGTAAATAATTTACTACATTTTTCAACCACAGTCTAAATTATAAAGTTAGAATAAAACATTATGTAATAAATTTCAAAAAAAACAAATAATAAAATTATACAAAATGCATATTCATGCCGAGCGCGCGATGCATATAACCGCACATGATGTTATGGCATCCAATGCCGTGGGGTTGTAGACCAGCAATACCATCGCTAGTGAAGCTGCCATTAGTCGCACTTCTACATATGGAGGCACCCAACTTGACAAAACGATTCAGGTTTGGAAGGTCATGGCATAAAATTTTATATTTTATTTTGTTGTATTTCTTTTTTACATGTGTTTGCTACCAAATAAATAAACAAATGCATGATCTGATTTCCAGGAACTGGTGGTTAGGTCTAAGCCTCGATGTGGTGTTGGTCGGGTATTGGCCGGCCACGATTTTACCGCTCTTATCCGATCACGCAACCAAGGTTAAATGGGAAGGTGAGGTCTTATATAGAAACATGTCGGTGTGAACATGAAAGCACATATAAGTTAAGGAGAATTCACTGACAACAACCTTTGAAAGAACGGTGTATTTGTGTACCATCAAAGTTGCCAAGGACAACCACACTCTTCTTCCAGTCCAAGACTTTAACGTACGAGCAACTTATCCAAAATGTGGGAATGTGGGAACCATTTCTACTACGGCGGACCTAGGCCACTGCATTCAAGAGTTGTTTGCGAAACATTGGCTTCTATTATTCTTGTAGTTTTCTTTGGTTTTGTTGTGTGTTTAGTTTTCCATTTTCTGATATGAGAGAGTGTTTAGTTTTTGAGGATAAGAAAATGAGTTTGTAAAACTAACAAGATGTTGACTAGTTTTGGAAGGTCATTGAATAAAATTTTATATTTTTCTTTTGTGGTATATTTTTCACATATGTTTGCTAATTAATTTTTAACAAATCAATCAACAAATGCATGATCCGTTTTCCGGGAAGTGGTGGTTGGCTTTGATCCTCAATGTTGTGCCGATTGGATATTTACGTAGTCTATATTAAGTTTTTTTTTAAATAAAAAATGAATTGACAAAAAGTAAGAAAAAAAGCAAAATATAAGCAAAATAAAAAACAAAATATAAGCAAAACATAAGTAAAATATAAAATATGGTTTAATTTTTTTTATTTATGTATTTATTAGAAAATATTACTAATTATTAAACTTTTAAAATATTAATGAAATTAATTTAAATAGTTATAACCAAATAAAACTATAGATACATTATTATGTGCATATGCGAAGATATAAGCATAGTATTAATAATATTTGATAATTCAAAAAATCAAATTAATAGGGAGAGAAAAAAAATACCAACGTAGTTTTATTATATGCATATTAACTACATATATTAAAAATATGTATATTGAAAAATGTTAATGTCTGAAACAAACTTTTATAGAGTTCTCTCATCCAATTACGTAGTTTTATTCTCATCCAACTTTAATAGAGTTCTCTTAAGAATAAAGAGGACATCTGTAAAGTAAATATAGGATAAAGTAAAGGAAAAAACTTATCTCAGGTATGCCACGTCGTTTCCAGATTATCCATCGCCTGGATGTTGTCTCTTGCCTTCAGTTTTCCTCAAGCTATATAGTTTCTGCTATTTCAAGAGTTTGATGAGCTGTTGTAAACCCTAACTGTCTTTTTATGAAGAAAACTATATGACCATATATATTAAGATTTAAGATTCCCTTGGAGAAAAACTAAAGAGAGATGAGTTTGAAAAGTGCAAAAGAGAGAGAGAGAGGGTAGATGTTGACTAGTTGGTGCATGTCTTCATACATATGCCTTACTTTACATAAAATTTGAAACGAGAGGGAAACCGGTTTGCTTTTACCTAACCCAAATAGAATAGCTCTAAAAAAAATCATCATCATCTAAAACCAAATCAAAAGTTTCGGTATTCTTTAACCTTTTTCTTTTAAGAATACATCGAAATGAAAAAAAAACTAGAACGGTTAAACTCTATATTAACTAGTTGTGAGTTCAAATTAAATATATTCTATAAATTTTATAGTTTGATCAATGTGATAACTACTTCCGATTCTAGATTCTCAACTCCATTGATTGATGTTGTAATTTCATATAGCGTACTGTATATAGTTTCGATCCAAAGAGTCAAAGACCATGACTAAAATTCATTCAATGTAACAACAACAAGAAAAGACAAAATTTTGAAGTTATTCTTCTTGAACGTTTTTATCGGCTTTTGGTAGAGTAGATATAGAATCACGTCTCGGTCTATGCTTCCTCCATTTCTTCTTCTTCAGAGACATTATCCATGACGGAACCTCACAGCCTGATGACGTCATCGTGTTTGCTATGTTCCTTAAGAAAGGCACATCTTCTTCCGTGTAGAACGTTATCGCTTCTCCACTCCTTCCAGCTCTTCCCGACCGACCTGTCATGTTTTAAAGAAACGGTTACTTCCCAAATGCGTCGATTCATCATCACAAAAGACTCACATAGAACAGAGAATATAATAAGATTTATACAAAGTCTCGATCAATATTATACGTACCAATTCTGTGGATGTATGCAGAAGCAGAATCCGGAAAATCATAGTTTATCACACAGTTGATGCCTTTGAAATCCATACCTCTAGCAATCACATCAGTGGCTATTAGAACCCATGTTTCGCCAGCTCTGAAACGATCAACTGCCTTTTCCCGCTGCAGCATCCAATGGTAAATGGTTTTCAATCATCTCATACATCCATACTTTCAAGGAGCAAACTTTATTTGATGACTATCGAGAGAGATGATTTTACCTCTCCTGGAGGGAGATCAGAATGGATGACCCCGACTCTTATGTTTTCACATTTCAGTTCATCATAGAGTTCCTTTGCTCGTTCTTTACTTTGCACAAAGATCAGTACCGGTGGATTCAGACTCTACTGCCAAGTAGAAAAGGACTTACAAAAGGTAACAGACTTACTTGATTATACTGCTTAGATAAGTGAACTTACCTCTGCAAAGCTTTGGCGAAGAGCCAGAAGTTTCCCTTCTTCAGTTCCAGCATATACCAGCTTTTGCTTGACAGTTTCAGACGCTGTGTTCCTACATGAAGTATAAAAAGTAAGATCCTTTTGCTGCAAGTTGTAATGCATTTATAATAAGCTTCAATATCATTTTTACTGTACTCACTTCCGGCCAATGATCACACGAACAGCATCGTGCATTATGGATCGTGCAAGTTCCTCAACAGAATCCGGCAAAGTAGCACTGAACAATGAGCGTATGATTGAAGGATTTGAACAAGCCTTAACCACACAATCTATCTGTTTTAACAAGCTGTGCTCAAACAGCTTGTCAGATTCATCAAGGACTAGGTACTCGACCCTGTATTCAACAGAGATTATTAAGGTGAAAATGGGCATGACACATGTTATTCTAACATATGCTATTAACTTACTTGCTTAAGTCAATCTTTTTGTCCTTGATAGCTCTCTTCAGTCGCATTGGCGTTGATATGAGAACATCACACCGCAGCTTTGAGAAATCAGCTGTTTTGAGAAGGGGTTTAGTCATTAATCTAATGTGGAACTTGCTTCCTTTAATAAGTTTCTTTCCTTCCCTAGCTGTTTGGGCAGCCAGTTCCCGTACAGGAGAGAGAATAACCGCTCTTATTCCATCCGTTGAAGGGCGCTAGTACAGCGGAAAAAACCATAAGCATGATTCAAGAATCAGGATCTGCAAAATCCAGAGGGTCTTAAGGTACACACAAATTACCTGGAGTTTTATAAGCATGGGACAAATAAAAGCAATGGTTTTTCCTGACCCAGTTGGAGCACAGGCAAAGCATTCACGACCCTGGGATTAAGCAAAAAGACGATAAAACTCATTCTCAATCATGAAAGAATAAAGAAAATAATCTGGAAGAAGAAGGTTTTTCTATACTTAAGTGTCTCTGCTGTAACAATAGAAAACAAGTGAATAAGACCATACCGATAGGAGAACGGGAATAGCCTGCCTTTGGATTGGAGTAGGCTCTTTGAACCCTAATTCAGCCAAATTGCGTAATATGTATCCCTTACAACCATACCTGTAAATGGATAAAGCATTAAGATCAAAACAGAGAGGAGAGGAAAAATTAAACACTAATTAAAACATGTCAATGGATGAAAATGAGAGGTTCAAGAAAGATCAAATCCACCGAGGATTTCATATGGATAACAAAATTGAAGTTTACATAACCAAACTTCAAAACCACTGGTCCTAAGAGCATAATAAGTCAAACTACAGTCAAGATAAGATCCAATTCCACGCACCTCGATGACAACTCTGCGAAGCTTCTAAGCGGGGGTGGAATATTGTTACCGGAAACATGAATGTCGTACTGTTTCCTCGACAAAGCATCTCGCTGCCATTATGAAGAAGCGAACATAGCCATATATCTATCACTCTTTGCCTTCAATGAAAAAGAGAAAAGATTATAAAATCTTTGTGTTTCTCCATACCTCCATTCGCAGATTAAGTTCCTTCACGGGATTCTCTAAAATCTCATTCTTTGTGTTTTCTTTTTGTCTTTTAGCAAGTGCCTTCTTTGAGCTCTTAAACACATCAAATCCTTCAACAGGCTCTATTTCAACATAACAAAAATTAGGTCAGACACAATTAGCACAAATCAGAGTGAACAAGTAATTAACTTTTCAGACTAACCAGACTTAGAAGATTTTCGCTTCCTCTTTTTAGAGGACACAACTTTCTCCTTCAGCTGTTCAGGTTCATCTTCATCCTCAAAGAAGGTCACTTTCTTATTGGAATCATCATCCTCCGACCGATTCTAACACAGCAAAGAGGATTTAAAAGAAGAACAAAGAGCGAGAGTGATTAGTGCTGATTCAAACAACACAAATACGAGCATAACTCACCTTAAACTTGGCAAAATCTGGAGCAAACTTCTTCTTATTAAAGTTTGTTCCACCAAACAGAAAATAAGCACTTTTCTCCATCTGCCAAGTATCAATACAAGGCAAAAGGAATCATATCAACATACATTGAAAAAAATAACCAAAAAAGAGTAATTTAAGTCTAGTTCAAACAAAGATCATTCGATTCGAGCAGACAAGTGGGACAAATCCAAAGAGAAGAACAGAGCAATAGAGAAAATTACCCAGAGAAGATATTACTGATTAACTCTTTCTCACAGAACGATACACGCCGGTGGTGACACTGACGACGGCGAATAGGTGCCGAGAAGAAGCGAAGAGTGCGGGTCTATTTTCAGGTTTTGGGTTTTAGGGTTTGCATATTTTGGTCGTTTTCAAATAATTTAAAGGGTAGTTTTGTCATTTAGGATTATGAACCCTAAACCAGAGTCAAACCGTAGTGACTTGAAATTTAATTCAATTCAAATCGCCTGAAATAGCAAAATAAGGATTTATATGGGCTTGAATAAGGCCCAATTAAAAACAAAAGGCCCTAATTAGATCTAATAGGTTGGTAAGAAAACAATAAATTTGGAAATTGTCTTCAAAAGCGGGAAACATGTGGTGTGACCCACCGCCGCTGAAAAACAAAAAAAAATCTTACTTCTTCTTGTCTCTCTGTGTCCATCTCTGACACCTCGGGACTTTCTCCGACTCTGTTTTCGTCGATTTAAACACTTCAGACTCGATTCTGCTCCTTCTTCTTCTTCTTCTCTTATTCTCTCGCTGTTTGCTTCTCCTTCGACTGTTAGAGATGTGGCAAGTTATTCTAGGAGCAGCCGTAGCTGGATCCACTGGTTTTGTAGCCAAACGCTTCTTCAACCCTTTCTCTCGAGATTCTCGTATTCCCGAGAATTACGCTGAAGAGCATGAACCAGTCACACCTCCTGTTGGTATTGAATTTCTCGATTCTTCTTGTGACAAAACCAATGGCGTTTTCCGGTTTTCTAGTACTGGGTCTACTGTAAACTCAGGATCCGGATCCGGGTCGTCTCCCGGGTTTAGGAAGAGTTCAGGTGTGAAGTGCAGAGTTAAGGTTCGTGGATTGATGAAGAAGAAGAAGAAGAGTGGTGGGGGAGGTGAGATCGAGAAGCGATCTGGAAATGTTGGTGCTTTTGAAACGAAGAGTGAAGTGTGCTCCAAAAAGACTAGAACTTTGAGTGCTGCTTCTGCTTCAAAACGTGGTTCGTGTTATAATAATCAAGGTTTTTCTTCTACTCTTTTCGAAACTCTGATTGATTTCGTTTGTAATCCTCGGTGTAAAAAATGAAGTAGGAAGGAAATTTGGGTTGTAAAGGCGCATGAAGCATCATCGATATCTGTGATGAGATTATTATCACTTGCATGTTGGGAAATTTGAATCCTTCGTTAGTGTTTTGAATGTCCTGAGTTTTAGAACTTGTGGTATAGAATGATATATAGCAGCGTTAATCTTTTACGAAAAGGTTTCAGGGTATTGTTAGGTTTTGCTATCTAGACTCGTTGAGGTTTGAGTGACAATAATACTCTGTGGTGGCGAAATCTTCTGATCTCTGTAGATACAGTAGGAGTGTGGTTATATAATATGAACAGTATATTGGAAAAGATGAGCAATCACTAATTGCCTAAACTTTCATAGCATGGAATAAGCCTATATTGATTGTATATTTTTTCATTGCAGTAACCTTGTCTTTATCAATAGAACAATGGCTCATCACATTCCTGTTAGTGTTGTCCATTATTGACGCTTAATTCGTTTGTGTTTCAGATCATTCCTCTTTCAGCTCAGCAATTGGTGTCTGTATGATGTATATGATGTCAGCAGAGAAAAGTGAAATCAGTAAGCTGCATGCAGCTACAGAAGAAACTGTCAAAGTCATCAAGGAGCTAAAAGATGAACTTTCTAGGATAAAATCTTTACAGGGTTTCAAATTTGGTGGTTGTGCAGCAAGTTCCGAGAAATCCAGCGGCAAATCTGCTCAAGTAGATCTCAATAGATCAGAGATGGCTAGTAGAGAATCTCTCGACATTAACTCGGGTATTGATGGAGAATATGCTAGCAGTGTCCTAACTGAGGAGCCAGAACAAGAGACAGTAGAAATGGAGCAGTTAGAGATGGAACTTGAATCTGAGCTGCAGAAACTGAATTTGACTGAGGTGAGTGCGTTTTTACCACTTTCTTCTGGTCAATTTCATCATGAGATGCATTCTTAGAATCTCCTCAACTCGTGCACTAATTTCAATACATAGCTCAACTTAAGACTATTCTTCTTAGTAATCTACTCATCTTATTAGAGGATAGATTCTTAGTTAACTTTGAGAAAGAACATGGTCATGCACCATCTTGGTTGGGTTTTGAAGCTTATGTTAAACTTTTATTTTATTTTTTCCTTTAGACAAGTGAGGTTATGGAGGAATGCAAGGATCTGGTGAAAGGATCTGAGTCATATCAATGTGGTGGAATATCGGCATCAGAGCTGGACAAGAAACTAAGCCACCCTCTCATCGAACAACAAGAGGGCCAGATCAATGAGCTTGAAGCTGAATTGCAAACCACTCAGTCCAAACTCCAAGAGAAGGAAGCTGAGCTTCAAGCGCTTAAGGTCTGCGTTCGACGCCTGACTGAGTTTCCTATGTTGGACCGTTCAGGTACATTTCGTTAGCTAAGCCTCATTATGAAGTTTTTCATTGACAAGAACTGAAGAAACATAAATTAAACCAAACAAATATTCCAAATCATTTGTTTGCTTGAATTCCGTTCCGC
>CM051372.1:3695001-3720001 GCA_028015245.1 Cardamine occulta
ATTTCTAAAAAGAATGGACTGGCAGTCTGCGACACAAAGGAAAAAATAAATTTCAAAAGTAAAATTTTATCAGATTCTAAAATCGACTTTATATAGCGCCAATCCATGTGGATTTGTAACTTTTAAATCGGTCTGTCGGAAAGACTTGTCATCTTCAATACTTGGTAGTAGGGGTGGGCGTTCGTTTTTTTCGGTTCGGGTTAATCAGATTTTCGGTTTATTTCAAATTTGTAAATTTAGCCGAATTGAACCGAATAAACATTTCTATTTAATCGGTTCGGTTTTTAGGGGGGTTTATTGGTTTTATGATTTTCAAAGAGTTAAAAGTTTTAGAGAGTTTACTGTTATTCAATCTGGAATTTCCAAAACTCTATTAAAGTATTGTGTTATTGGTTTTGGTAGTTTTAAATTTTGTTTACAATCATTTAAAGTCATGAATTATTGGTTCAAGATTAAAAAAAACTCAATCAAAGTCATGTGTTATTCAAATAAAATGAATTTAAGTGACTTTATCATTAGATTAAAATCTAGTATTATTGGTTAACTGAGTTGATTGTTTTTTGTTCATATAGAAACTCTTTAAAAATACTAGAGGTTGACATGATATTTTCAATTACTTTCAAAGTTATACCTATTTTTATAAATAATTCAATTCAACAGAGTATTACCGAACAAAGCCATATAAAGCCATCAAAACGAATAAAATTAGCAACAAGAGCCCATCGACTTATCATTTGAGTCATGAAGTATCCCAGTTCTGAATAATCCTCGATCAACTCATTCCACCAACCGTGATTGTCCATAAACTTTTCATCATCTGCGATATTGCTCACTCCATCACACCTCTTTCTCACGCTCTCTGGAAGTGACCTCTTTGTTGTCACCGCTTTCGGATCTGCAGCCATTCATGCTTTCGACCATCCATAGAAGGTAAAAAGTTCTTGGAAGGGAATATGATGGTTCCATTGCAAACGAGCCTTAAAGAGAGTATATTACACCAACATATTAATGCTCAAAACATATTAATACTCAAAACAACAAAGTATTCAATCCAAGCTTTATCGTGAAAGTTCCTAAAAAAACATAACAACATAAATGAACAAATAAGTCAACAATAAACCAAAAATTGTTTCATCAAATGCCCAAAACAAAAGCCAATTCAATCATCTCGACTTCAAGCTCCTAAGCATCCATCCACATATGATCAGCTATTGTGTCTCTCCAATTGTTAGCATATTCTCTTTGTTGAGATTCGAGAGTTCCTATATCTTCATTTTCTTCATAATTGTTTTCTTCATCGATTTCATTGTTCTCTTGATTGCTCGGTTCAGGGAGAAACTCATCGACCGACATTCCTTACGAAGAAAATTATGTAATCCAAAGACAAGCAAGCACTAGTTCCGCTTGAGTCTTAAAAGGAAATGGAGGTGCAGATTTAAAAATTAGAAAACGAGATTTGAAAATACCAAAGATTCTTTCAATGATATTCCTTAAAGAGGCATAGACGTAGATTGAATAGCTCATTCTGGGTTCTTGGATCGCGGCCTTGCCCTCTAAAAATCTTGGAGATGATATCGAGTCTTTGCGGAATGGAGCTAAAAACTTGCGGCGATTTGCAAATCCACAATCAACTAGATAAAATTTTTCTACAAGGCAACCAATACAAGATAAAATAGTCGTATAAACAACATAAAAGTAATCAAGCCTATAATTATTCTATATTATATATAGAAGACCTTATGGATACGTATAAAAAAATACCTTCTGGAACTTGTAGTGCCGGTGTTCCTTGTTAAAGCATCATTAAGTACTTTTGAATCATGTCTTTGAACCTTCCCATCCACTAAGAACATATATAAATTCTAGATCAAAGTTGCAAGCAGCTAGAACATTTTGTGATATTGACCCTTTACGATTACGGTAACTAGGTGCATCACATGTTGGTACCATCGCAAAAATGTGTGTTCCATCAATGGCTCCGATGCAATCATATATATATATATATATATATATATATTAATAGAAGTTATATATGCTAGTCAATCTCAATAAATAAAAAATGTATTAAAATAAATACCTTGAAATAAGGGTAAAAGCTTGTACTGTCTCTTATCTTTGCAGGTGCTCTATCTTCAGGTTTCGCCATCCAATTTGGCGTGAGGAAAGCTAATGCCTCAAGTCCCTTATGAAAATTTATGCTTGTACAATAACTCGATCGCTTAAATGTGTCCATTGTGTAACAATATCTTGAATTTTGGCCAACTGTGAGTAAAAACGTAGCCATAATTTCTTCGACGCATATATACCGCGTACGATACAACTGTCAGAAATGTTGGGCATTATTTGTAAGAGCATTTTGGATATAACTATAACCAGCTTTTGAGATGGCTCGACGAATTGGACGTTCGATAGGAGCACTCGCTGTTGCTATATTTTCCAATAATAAAATCATAATGTCCAAATCTGACTCATCATCTTCTTTTTCAATTGTTTCTCCGTGGTAGTTCATCTTCTTCAACAATGCGCCCAACGTTACACACCTTCCAAAATAATATATTGACTAATAGGTTTAAAAATTCCATTAAAAATAAAAAGGTATTATTGATAAAGCAAAGTGATGATGCAAGATTAAAAAAACAAAAAAAAAAACCAGAAAACCAAAACAATAAAACAAATAGTCTGAAAAAAAAATTTATTAGGTGCTACAATTAGCCTTGATCCAAACAATTTGATTTTTTTTTGTTTGAGAAATCATGCATAACAAATAAAACAAGATGACTTTATGTTTGAGAACATCACTATACTTGAGAACATGACTTTTATACTCGAGAAAAAATAAACATAAATATCGTCTACGGTGATGCAGACTCGAACTTGAAGAAGAATATTTGAGAACTAATCACTTGATGATGAAATATTTTTTATTTTAATAGGAGAATGATGATATCGTTCTTTATATAAACTGGAACAGAGAAAAGATTTTGTTATTATTTCATATTAATAAAAGGTAAGATAATATCAAAAGTAATTACAAGTTAACAAAACTCTACAATAGTATATTTTAAAATCTGTGAGAATATGGAAAAACTTTGAAAAAATATTTTAGAAGATTCTAGAGTATGTAAAGAATTAACAAAATTCTCAAATACTTATAGTCATTAAAACTCTACCTAAATCATAATTGAATAAACCCCCCTTAGTTTATTCGGTTCGGTTATAAACTAAAATTATAATTCCGAATTGAACCGAATATTTTTTTCCGGTTAACCCAGTTTACTTGGTTAACCAAAATCAAATTAAAAGTCTAAAATAAAAAAGATTACAACCCAATTAACAAATTGACTCAATTAACAAACGGAATTAATAGACCCAATACATTTCAAGCCCTACATTAAACAATTAGGGTTTTGCGGTGGCTGTGACTACGACGGTAATGACGGCCGGCGATCCTCTCACCACATGAACTGACGGCAAAGCCCAAAATATTATTGGTTGCAGATCTGTCGTCGTCGTTGTTACAGATCCCTAATTATCTTTCTCAACTACTTCGCAAACATCAAAAGACTCTGATTAATAAGAAGCAAACATCAAAGCCGCTAATAAGCATCAAAATTTGATGACAATTAAGTATTAAAAACAAGAAGGAAGAGCTTACAAGTTAAAGGATCCGATTGAAATCAGAAACACTAAGAAATAAGACTTTCTCTCTCTGAAAGAAGTCAGATATGCGTCAGATCTACCGATAAAAATGAAGATCCATCAAACCACCAACCGGATCTACGATGTCGTTTAGATTACAGGTTCGTCGCCATGGTAGATAGAGACAATAGAAGAAGACGAGATCGAAGAAGAGATCAAAGAAGAAGATGAAGCGAAGAAGAAGAAAAGTTGCGAAGGAGGCAGAATGAAAAGAATAGATCTAGGGTTTTCGTTTATATATGTCTCCTTAAATCCGATTAAACTGATCGGTTATCACCATCCGAACCGACCCGAATCGATAACCGATTTCCTATTAAATTGCTTCCGATCAGTTTATGATTCAATTTTAATCGGAATCCAAACCCAAATTTGCGGTTCGGACCGATCCAAACCGATCTATCCGAACCGGCCAGCCACCCCTACTTGGTAGGGTTTTCATGTGCCTCTTTGGATTAGGGCACACCACATGCAGTTTGACCCAGACTAATCATTAGCTGGTATTTTTTTTTGTCGTCGATCATTTATTTCATTAGCTGGTATAATTATGAACAAAATATAAAATTTATGAACAAAATATAAAATTTATTATTTTAGTGAAAATTGTATTTACTTTCTGTACCTTTTGTCAAAAATCATTAGGTAGTCAAATAGTTTTTTTTTTTTTAAGTCAAATAGTCTTTAATCAACTTTAATGAACGACAGCTGTTATAATGTCGTCGACAGAACCCGCTTTTTTCTTTTCTTTGTAATTGCATGAAGAATGCAATGAAAGTGACTCTACCTACCACAAACCATTAAATAATTATAAAGCCTTAACCAAAAAAAAAGAGGTGTAATTATCTAATTATACGTACACATACAAATGTGCACACGATATCAATCATTGGGCCAACAAATTTATATTAGATTAATTTTTTAAATAATGGTTATAAAGCTTTTGGTTTACAGCAATATATATATATATATAACATATATCAAGACAAATTAAATGGTGATTATGATTTAATAATGATCATAATTTTACAAGTCAAATAAATATATGAAACAAAACTATTTATATATATGGGTTGTGGTGTTTGGACAATGGGCTACAACCTGATGCTTAATCTGTGATGGATTTTTGGAAAACTCTTACCAAAAAGTTTGTTTATCTTTAGAAGTAGCTGGCGCCTTGACACTAATATCGTTGTAACTCAACTAGTTGAATCTTTCGTCAATTCGTCCTATAACATTTACAAGATCTCAAATTCCAACACCAAATCGGAAGCCTGGTCAACCGGATACCCACCCAGTCCATAACACAGAAAGAAAAATACAGTTATATCAAAAAAAAAAAAAAACTATAAAACAAATTTGGTCGGCATCTAGCTAGAAAGAGAATAAGTATTTAGTATTTACTACTACAGAAACCCAAGCGTTATATGAATTTAGTGTACAGTCAAGATCTTATAATTCTTTAGTGTACGAATCGCTAAAAAAGTTAGCGTTTTCACACCCAATTTTTAACTAGAAACTTTTCACAAAAAAGAGTTTATCCTCTTTAAAAGTCCTTGTGCGGGTGTTAAATTTTATGAAAGTTCCAACATGTTTCATGTTAAACTGTCCGTGGTAATCACGTGTTTCGTGCATTTGTCACTTCCACGTGTATTGAGAAGTTCTGTTTTACCAAATCCTCTAACAATTATTGTCTATCTCCAGTGCTAGAAAATTGTTTGTCAATATAATTTTATTTAAAAGAAGAAGAAATATCGTATAAATCTGCGGCTAAGACCACGTATCTACAATTTATGATAACAATAGAACTCCAACTTGCTGTAAAATTATATTTTCTCTGTTTCATTTTATTTGTTGTTTTAGGTTTTAGCACACAAATTAAGAAAACATTCAAATTTTCTTTTTTACTCTTCATTAATACACTAAACAAGTTTTTTCATTAGTTATCATATTAAAATAGTAGGGGTAATAAAATAAATTTTATTTAAAATTTGCATTGAAAACCCAAAACAACACTAATTTTGTAACAAAAAAAACCCTAAAACTACAAATAAAGTGAAACAGTGGGAGTATACACTTAACATCTCTTGCTTACGAAGTTGGATGAGTTGGCATAATTTGAAACATGGTCGTATTTGATTATTTAACGGTGAAGACCTTGTTGGTTTTTTTGTTTTCCTAGTGAATTTATAAGAATGTGACTACGTTTTGCCGTGATTTATAAATGTTTCATATTGCTTTTGTTTTGTAAGTTATGTTCCTCACCGATTAGTTAATTTAATTAAATCTTCCTTTTTGACATCAGTTAATTTAATTAAATCAGTTGACAAAACAAACGATGTTATATGTATGCGTATGAATACGAATGAAAGGCCACAATTTATCATCCGTATTTTATTTAAATTAAGGAGCATGTAGTACATTTATATTTGTAATAGCTATAATACCACGGAAATTTTGATTCTCCCGATCGCTAATTCAACGAATGTATTTTCCACGTTAAAATACAGTTTGTTTTTTTAATGATTGATGACGAAGAATGTTTTTATTGGTCTCGCAAGAGTTAATAAATCAAAGTAATGGGAAACTGAGAATAACAACAACGAGAAAACGACAATACAACAATTGAATTTTCTTTCAATAAGAGGTAGCCAACCCCACTACTTGCATGGGTGGCTTTGGTTATTTGATTTTAGATATAATGCAAAACTAAATAAGTACTTGGATAGCTAGGCAGATATTATGCTAATAATTTGGATTCTAAAATAAAAGTATTGTTATAGATAAATCTATATTATGTAGATGCCCATTATCGGCTTATTATAATGTTATAGAATACTTGTACTTCAAGTTAAATCGCCCATTATCGGCTTATTATAATGTTATAGAATACTTGTACTTCAAGTTAAATCCTACCTTTGTATCTCTATATATATTGTATATGTCTCATGAATAACAACAACAACGAGAGAACTATTCCCTAATCTCTTTTGTTCACAACATGTTATCAACACGAAACCCTAGCCGCTTGAGCTAGTAGATATATTTCTTCGAAATCCATAGTTGATGGTGTCTTTGGTTTTCTGTCGCTCCCATTCTCCAGTCACGCCAAAGACATAGTTTCATTATAGAGATAATAACAGCAGTTAGCAGCTTTGTCCATACGACGTCTCGTACTCTGATGATATCTCCATAAACCACCAACGTCTTGGAGTCACTCGGTTATCAATCGAGATAAGTATTCATGATTTTTATATACCATTACATGCTTTTGTTATAATATAAGATGAATAAATCCCGCATGTTAGTTTAAAATTATGATAAATTATGATGAAGTGATTATAAGATTGATAGAGTTTAAACGAATTTTAATCATAAAATTCGTTTAACCTAAATTTACACGCAATTTTGGATTATAAAATTTGCACTATTTCTGTCATTAAATAAAATATTGTTTTACTCGAATTTTGCACGGATTTATTTTAAATTAAATTTTGCATAGATTTCATTATATCCCGGATTTTGTACAAAACAGTTTAATTCAGTATTTTGCAAAAAAAAAAAAAAGTTTTCGCACGGATTTTGTACAACATGATTTCACACAAATTTTACACGGAACAGTTATTTTTAGTATGATTTATCACTGTATTTGCACTGGTTCTTTGATGATTGTTTGTTCTTATATATAACCATATTTTGTACGAACTTTGTACATATTTCTCATCTAGACTCGTTTAGTAAAATAAATTGTTTGATTGACTAAGAACCTAGTTTGATGTCATGTTAATAACGAACTAGTAAATGTTATTTGATTGTTTTATATTATATAATTATGATTTATTTGAAGTTTAGTTATGTCTGTTACGAAAACCAAAAGTTTACTACGAACCAGAAGTTTGTGAAAAATCTCACTATTTGGCTAAATCGGTTAAGCCATTCCGGTTTAGTGATGATGCGAAAGAAAATCTTACTTGCTTGCTTGGAGGCAAGCTTATGGCTTTTCACCGCCCAATAAATTTGGATACTATCAGTTTTCTGGTACACCGTATACAAGGAGATTTGGTGGACTGATTACCCACTAGCAATCTAACGTTTGCGAAGGTATTTGGTTAATGAATAATGCTGGTGAACTCTATTAAAATATGTGTTGAGCATCACATGAAGCCAATGAATTATTATGAGATCTCCCCATCAGAGTTGGTTTTGGTCAGAAACCAGATAGTTTCTCATCTTAAAGTTTTTGAATATATTATATATGTTGAGTTGCTCCACCACAACAATATAAGATGGGACCTCAAAGAAGGTTAGAAAAGTATGTTGGATATGAAACTCCCTTGTAGTGGAGACTGTTATTTCAGTGAGTTAGTATTTCCAACATAAGGGGGAGAAATAAACAGCTAGAAAGAAATAGATTGAAAGAAGTTGTCAATGATTGATCCTCGTTGTAGTAAAAAATATGAACTTTACAAAAATAACTTATATACAAAGTTTAGTGTATCAATTGCCAGACACTTATTGATCGAATCTAGTGATAAAGTCACATATTCCAACTGTACTCTAATTATAATTGATGTCCCAGAAGGACAATATCAACTGCAAGTGAGTTCTAAAGAAAAATTCTCGGAAAACAAAAAGGAGCAGATATTAAAAATGGCAGGATCGATGTAGTAGAGAGAGTAACGATATCAAGAAAAGACATTAGACATGACAAATAATGAAATCCAGGTACCTGGTAGATAAATAAGAGATTTTAACTAGTTGAGTCATGTCTGGAATGAAACCATAAAATCAATCGACGTCGTAATATTTATGCATGCAATGTAGCAGTTGATGTAAGGATAAAATCGAGGATCATAAACCACGGTATATAAGTATATAAGTATAGAAGTTTATGGAAAAGTGTACGTACACAAAATGATGATTGGGCAAAATCATTAATAAGTATTTGGACCAGTAGTCAGTAAACAAGTGGGACAAAAGGAACAAAAATTGTGAATTTATAAGAGATACATAAAGGTTCTTGGAAAGATCTGGAATTATCCTGTGGTGGAAGCAACTACTTTTAGGTTCCTAAATAGTTGGCAATAAGAGAGATGATTTATTTAGTCCCAAGAGATGATTTATTTAGTTCCAAAAGATAAACAACCATAAGCAGCTCATAAAGAATTAAACTGCTAGAAGTAGCTCAATTAAAGAACATGAGATAAAAACATTTTTCGTGAAAGTACAAGATCAGATTTTGTAAAAGTTCTGCACGGACCTGAGTCTTTGTGAAATTTGCAGATACTGTATCTGGTGATACCCGAAATTTGCACGAATCGTGTTTTACACGGATAAGATTATGCTCATATTGCAGAACCCGAATTTTGCACAGTTTTCAACCTGCACGATTTTTGCACCGACCAAAAGGATATTTAATATGAAACATCAGTGAAACTTTTGAAGAGTTCTTGCAAGTTTTATGATGAAAAGTTCCTTGAAGGATTTAGTATACGAAATCCTGAAATATGTTTGGTCTGGATGTATCATACTTAAAGTGCTACTTGAGCAATTTATTAATCTCTTTTATGATTGAAAGAAGAAAAGCAAATAGTAATACATCTAAGAGAAATAATATGGTTATATGTGCGGCTGTACCCTTTTCCTTTATCATGGTTTTTGTCCCATTGGGTTTTTGCATGAAATAGTTTTTAACGAGGCAACAAAGATCACACAAATGATAAGATACCTAAAGGGAAATGTTTGTAATCCCAATGATAAAGGTTTATCATTCTTTCAAACTCTCTATCATACATTAATGAGATCGCTTGTAGCGAAAAGAGAATGATCAAGATTAGTAATCTCTGAGACCCATGAACTGCAGAAGGACAACAATGTACATGGACTGAAGATTCGTTCAAGTGAAGATTTTGCAAACTAATTTCCGAAGACGCTTCGAACGAACTGTTACTTTCAAGAAATTAGTTAACCAAGACTAGATCATGTCGTCTTGAAGATCAGCGATGTACTCATCAGGGGGAGTAAATGCGCGCTGCACTCTTTTTCCCTTAACTATGGTTTTTCCCACTGGGTTTTTCAAGTAAGGTTTTTAACGAGGCAGCATCTCAAGCGCATTAGATACCAACTTATTATAATGTTCATCCAAGGGGGAGTGTTATGGATAAATCCATATTATGTGGACGCCCATTATCGGCCCATTAGAATGTTATAGAATACTTGTACTTTAAGTTAAACCCTAGCTTTGTATCTCTATATATATTGTATATGTTTCATGAATAACAACAGCAACGAGATAACTATTCCCTAATCTATTTTGTTCACAACAAGTATGATAATATGGTCTTTCTTGGTTCTTATCAATATAGATAAATTTCTCAGAAATGATCATATGATTAAACGTATTATGTAGACATTTTCAAGGTAAATGATCTGATCTCTACTATATATATATATATATATTTTGGTTGGAAAATATAACTCATTAGACCATCATTAATGGAGACCTATGTCTCCGGGAAGACACAATGTCTTCCCAAATATTGCAACGTGTCGCAACGTTATTCATTGCGATAATAAAAAAATCAATTTGTTTTTAGGAAAGACACAATCATCATGTCTGTAATGTGGATGCTCTTACCGATCACAATCAGACGAAAATAGAAGACGTAGTCCAAAAAGTGTGAGAATAAATGCAAGAATGTGGGTGGAACAATATTTTAATCCAAAAATAAAATAAAATTTGTGAAATATAAGCATTAAATGTTACCAAAAAAGGAGGAGTTAAAATGTCGATATCCCGTCTACAAATAATGAGAAAAGATATGCTGCGTTTGGCTAGAGATGGCCTGTTACAGATAGATTTATATGCTTTCATCTTTTACATTCATAACTACTACTAGTGGATTTCTTGCCTGTCTAAGTCGCGATTGTTCGTTTTTATTGACTAATAATAGTAATCAACAACGGCTGACTCCTCAGCAAGATAAACTATAGAGTATAGACCTTGTCCTAAGATTCTCTTTATAAAAAGAAAATAAAAATCCTAGTCGTTGATTAGGATTCATAAAGTCACAACGACTATCATTTAGCACCTTATTCAGTACATCTCCTCGAGCAGTAACGTCTGTAAAATCTTAAAACCAGAAAAAAAAAAAAACGTCTGTAAAATTGGTGAGCAGAAGTTGACTTGAAAATATTGGGTTGCACGTGGATTAGTGTAAGAAAAACACAATCTCACCGGCCAAGGCAGGTCAACATCTCTACCTTCTAAAACACTTAATTTTTTTGGTTGAATATTAAAGTTTTGTACAGTAAGAAAAATACTTGTTTTCTTTTTCTAAAATATCTCAGACCACAATGGAAAGTTGTGAGGATTGACAATTACTAAATGTAGATTGTGTAAGATATATATAAACCACTGGTGTAATTCAAAGGCAAAGAACAATTAGGCATAATCCGAGGGCTAAATTGTAAGAGAAGTGGGGGTTAGATCAGAAAATAGCCAAAAGATCAGAGTCAGACTAAAGACTAAAGAGGCATTTCTAAGGATATATCCGTCATTTTGGTGTAAAGTAAAAAGCTTGATTTTCTATGGAAGAGAGTTTCTGAAATAAGAAGCTGTTATTGTGGCGCTTAGCTTTGGGATTTGGTCCAAATCGTCTCTTTTGGAAATATTTGACCATAAAGCCCCAGAAGAAGCTGAAGAAGACGAAGACCAAAGACACAGAATCTTTGAGTTTGTCCGTACGGTTTGTGCAACTCTTTTACTTCCGGTTTCCGTGATTACTGAGCTCGATTTGGTTTTCGGATCCAGTATTGTTTGAAGTCATTAAACCGGGATCTTCCATTTTTGTTGCTTTCATTTCATCTTAGATGAAAGATTCAAATGGAGTTTGCTTGGTGCTCTAATAATCCAAGTTTATTTTTTTTTGTTTTCATTAACGCGATTTTGATAGGGCTATTGGGTTTTGAAGAGAGGAGTTTCATTTTGAAGTTGAAAGATTGCAAATTTTAGATTGAAACATTGAATGTTGTAATGAAACATTATTGTTTTCATTTGATCAAATTCTTAAAAAGTAGGATTCTTTCTAGTTTTTGGGTTTGGTAAATTTGGCATACTCTGGCTTTATTTGGATACGTGAGAGGAATCTTTTCTTTAAATGAGAATTCAAATGAAGATTGATAATTTGATATTGTGGAAAAGGTTAGATTTTCCTTTTATAAAGACTTTATGATTGTAAATTCGTCTTCTTCCCTAAAAGGCTTTCTTTTTGAGCGATGAAAAAGGGGTTTTTGTTTGGTCCTCTCATTCTCTGTGAAATTAATGAGTTCTTGTTCTTTCATGTGGGACCAAGAATCAGATGCGTGTCTTAATTTTCTTATTTGATAGAGATTTAAGGAAGTATTCGCTTTTGTGACCATATCTTACTCTATTTTTTCATGTTTTCCTCATTGGTTTTTAGATTGTTGCATTCATCTAAAGTTAGCTAATCTCCTTTTCTGATTCTATTTCTAGATTCAATCATCGTGACTAGGAACCTGATTCTTGCGTCTGCTTTTCTTCGTTGACGGAAGCGTAGCTGACCACATTCTATATCTCAACTTTGCCAGTTTACTGGAGTAGCCTCATGTTTTGTTTGAAAGAGTATTTCTCCTTGAGGCTGTGACGCATTTTGCTCTGAGGTTTGTCTGAGCGTTTTTGCTTTAGCTTCATTGGAGATTTACATGTCTGGCCTTGACGTGGGAGGACCAGTTGCTTGTGCAGAAAGAACAAAATCTGTTGATGCACTCACTAAGAAAGAGATCTTATCGGCACTAAACAGTGGAGAGATCTCCGAAACTTCTGAGGATGCTAGGTTCAGAGTTAGGGAGCTGTTACTCCCCAATGGCGAATCGTACAGTGGTTCTTTGCTTGGAAATGTTCCAGAGGGATCAGGGAAGTACGTGTGGTCAGATGGGTGCGTTTACGATGGAGAATGGAGGCGCGGGATGAGACATGGAAATGGAAAGATGAGATGGGCTTCCGGGGCATCTTATGAAGGTGAATTTTCAGGCGGTTATATGCACGGTACAGGGACTTATGTGGATGCTTACAACTTAACGTATAAAGGAAGATGGCGGCTTAATCTGAAACACGGGCTTGGATATCAGGTTTACCCTAATGGAGATGTCTTTGAAGGTTCTTGGATTCAAGGGATGGGAGAAGGGCCAGGGAAGTATACTTGGGCTAATAAAAATGTTTATCTTGGGGATATGAAAGGCGGGAAAATGTCGGGAAAGGGTACGCTAACTTGGGTTACCGGGGACTCCTATGAAGGAAGTTGGTTGAATGGAATGATGCATGGTGTTGGTGTATATACATGGAGCGATGGTGGTTGTTATGTTGGGACATGGACTCGGGGTTTGAAAGATGGTAAAGGCTCGTTTTATTCATCAGGAACCAGGGTTCCCGCCGTGCAAGAGTTTTATTTAAACGCTCTTCGGAAAAGAGGCGTTTTACCTGATTTGAGAAGACAAAACCAAGTTGCTTCTTCAGTTAATATGGAGAACCTTAGAGTTGGCGTGAACCGAAATAAACTCTCGAAAGGGAGCTTAATAAACTTAGAGCAATCACGGAATGGAAGTGTTTCTTTGGAAAGACGTTGGAGTCTTGAAGTATCTATAGAGAAAGTGATTGGACATGATTACTCGGATTTATCTACGACAGTTTTAGATAGCGGAAACAGCGTGCAGTATAACGCAAATGTACCAATCTTGGAGCGGGAATATATGCAAGGCGTTCTGATCAGTGAGCTTGTGGTAAACAACGGGTTCACACGCACATCCAGAAGAGCAAAAAGGAAACACAAAAGACTTGTTAAAGAAGCTAAGAAGCCCGGAGAAGTTGTTATTAAAGGTCACAGGAGTTATGATTTGATGCTCAGTTTGCAGCTTGGAATCAGGTATGCTTGCTCCTTCTAATCCTGTGTCCTGTGAGAGTGTTTAGCTCTAAATTCAGCATCGAGTATTGTGTTACTAAACTAGTTCAAACGTTAGATACACAGTGGGGAAAATTACGCCCATACAAAGGCGAGAAGTACGAACAGCAGACTTTGGACCTCGGGCTAGTTTTTGGATGAATTTTCCTCGCGTTGGCTCCACAATGACTCCTCCTCACCACTCAGAAGATTTTAAATGGAAGGACTATTGCCCAATGGTATTCAGGTTAGTATCTATTACCTTTTACTCTGACATTTTTATATGTATATTTTTAACTATAGTAGTTGTTTCCATGAGTTTTACATTCATTCTAAAACTTTTAGGAACCTGAGGGAGATGTTCAAGATCGATGCAGCTGATTATATGATGTCAATTTGTGGTAATGATACCTTAAGGGAACTTTCTTCGCCAGGGAAAAGCGGCAGCGTCTTCTTCCTGTCTCAGGATGATCGGTTCATGATTAAAACACTCAGGAAATCTGAAGTCAAGGTTTGTGACCACTTTTGTATCCACCATCTCTGTATCTTCCTAGTTTTCTCTATTTCTTTGTGAGAACTCTTTGTTCTGCTGGCCATTGTGTGTGATCTATAGACATCGAGATTAATAAGATATCAATGTGTAGGTTCTCCTGAGGATGCTTCCAGATTACCATCATCATGTAAAGACGTATGAGAACACCCTCATTACTAAATTCTTTGGCCTTCACAGAATCAAACCATCTAGTGGTCAAAAGGTCCTGAAGCAATAAGTCATATCCCTTCATGATTCTGATTTTGATTTTTGCTATCATTTAGCTTTGTGTGATTACCGACATTGCTGCCTCTAGATGTGATCCAAGAGTAGAACTCTAGCTTGAGAGCAACATATGGAAATCCAAATCAATCTTAAGACTAACTGAACTTTGAAAATCTCTCTTGCATCGCAGTTCCGCTTTGTGGTGATGGGTAACATGTTCTTTACAGATCTAAGAATTCATCGGAGATTTGACCTTAAAGGTTCATCATTGGGACGCTCTGCAGACAATGTCGAGATAGACGAGAACACGATACTTAAAGATTTGGATCTGAACTACTACTTCTTCTTGGAACCTTCTTGGCGGGAAGGTTTACTAAGGTATTACTCTCTTCTCCAAGACCAATTGTTAGATATATATACATTTTATCACTTTTCCACATTTTAAACTTGTCCCCTCTTGGTGTAACCAGGCAACTAGAGATAGATAGCAAGTTCTTGGAAGCACAGAACATAATGGATTATAGTCTTTTGCTTGGTGTCCATCATCGAGCTCCACAGCACTTACGGTCCCAATTGGTCCGTTCTCAAAGTACAACAACTGATTCTTTGGAAAGTGTAGCTGAAGACGGTGAGATTCTTTTTTTTTTTCATCCCCTTTAAAATGATGATCCATACTATTATGTTTGATTTTTTAAGCTTATTATTATGAAATCTTCTAATGATGATGATGAAGCAGATACAATTGAGGACGACATGTTATCTTACCACGAAGGATTGGTTCTTGTTCCTCGGGGAAGCGATAATACTGTAACTGGCCCTCACATCAGAGGCAGCAGATTACGGGCATCCGCTGCTGGCGATGAAGTAGTCGATCTCCTTCTTCCTGGAACAGCCAGGTAACTAAATCTAAACTTATTGACAAATGAGAAACTAAGATTTAACTCAACATAGAAAGTTCAATGGTGCGCAATGTCATATTGAAATTAACCTGAAAATATGAACACAGTTTTGCTAAGAATACAAACTAAAAGCAGGAACCTTTATAATTCCATAGCTTAGACACTTGTAGTAGATCATGATGAATTGAATTCATCTGCAAACAGTTGTATGTGGTGTTTTTACTCCCGATCCCAACTCGGTTGAGTTCTTGAACTGGTTTTTGAAAAAATCTCTGAAAATGCAGGTTGCAGATACAACAAGGAGTGAACATGCCGGCAAGAGCAGAGCTGATACCAGGAAGAGAAGAGAAGGATAAGCAGATATTACATGAATGCTGCGACGTCGTGCTTTACCTTGGCATTATAGACATCTTACAAGAGTACAACATGACCAAAAAGATTGAGCACGCTTACAAATCTCTTCACTTTGATTCTCTATCGATCTCAGCCGTTGATCCTACATTCTACTCCCAACGTTTTCTTGAGTTCATCAAGAAAGTATTTCCCGGGCAGAACAACAACTCATAACGAGGAGAGAATTGAGTACAGAGTTATGTTTTGTTTTGTAGAAAGATTAAAGAATCCTTCTACGTTGTAAGTATCTTGTAAACACATCTTGAGAGCTTCAATAAAAAAAAAAACTATTTTTCCTTTTTTTTTTTGTTTCTCTTCTGAATCGCCGCAACCGCAAAACGCAATCGCAATTCCCAAACGTAAAGGTGATCGCAGTTCTCTACTCTGTTACTGATGGAACGTTCAGATGGCATGACACTGAGGTGAGAGTGTGGAGGAAATTGTTGGGTTTGGTAGGACTTTCTAAGTTTCCTCCTATTGGTAATATTAGATTGGTTGATTATGGTGGAAAGATGGTTGTTTTTTGGAACGATTTTGAGCCTTATTATAAGCCTGGTGAAGACTATTTGAAGCTGATTTGTTGTGTGGAGATAACGCTTGAAAGACGCAGCAGCTATGAAATCTGGGGGAAAGTTGAATGGTTTGATACTGTGGTTGAAGTCCCCAATATACATAATTTTGTGAATATTGTTGCTGTTACTCTTTGATGAATGCGTCAAAAGGCTTTAACTTGCGTCTTCTTCTGGTAATGTTATTGTTTACTTGCAATGAGTTTGTTCTTTTGGTGTATGCAACTATGATCAAGAATGCTCGTTAAGCTTATTTTGTGAGCTTCAGTAAGAAAACTATCTTTTGTAAGCGTCTAATCATCTGATGGCTCTGGTTGTTGTAAACAGATGTTAAGAGCTTCAGTAAGAAATATATTTTTGTTAAGCGTCTAATCATTTGATGTCTCTCGATTTCTCTTGGTATGCATTCTTGATCGGTGATAGTTTATGCTCAATTGGTAGCTGCAGACAGAATTGGAGAAGAATTTGAGTGAATCAGTTCCTCCTTTTGGTTTTACTGAATGATGTTCAATGTAATTTATATTTGTCCATTGTAGTTTCAAACTGGTTGATCATTGATTTGAATCTATCAAACTCTCTAGTGGATGATTGGTTTTCAGGGATTCTTAATCACGATTACAGATGTTAACTATCTTTGCCTATTTTTTCTTGATTGATTGCATGAGATATCTGGTTTTATTATTAAAAGCAAGAAAAAAAAGAATCAAGGGAGCAACAAACACGTGGATACAAGATGGACTTTGGAAGAAACGTTTAAACAGAAACAGATACGTGTCGAGAAGCAAAATGTCGGAGAAAGAAGAAGACGAAGCAAAGAATTTAATGTCTTAAGTGTATTTGTTCAATTCTCATAGACGTTTTTCAAATATTTCCTCTTTTTTGGCTCTGTAAAAAATAAAGTTTCAAATCATAGATTTCTCTGCACAGGAAAAGTTTTCTCCTTTTTGGTGATTCATTCTTTACAATAAAGTTGAAAACGCACAGAAAATTTACCTTTTTGTTTGTTTGGTAAGTAGGGTTTGGTTTAATTTGATTTGATCTCTCCTAGTACAGTATTAGATCGAGGGTTATAGAAAATGGGATCTTCTGGGCAAAGTGGATACGATCTGTCTTTCAAGATCTTGTTGATTGGAGATTCTGGTGTTGGTAAAAGTAGCTTGCTTCTCAGCTTCATTTCCAACTCTGTCGAAGATCTTGCTCCCACCATCGGTATCTAGTTTAATTTTCTGTTTGATTCCCGGGTTAATTAACTGATAAAAATTTCATCTTGTCAGTCTTCATAGCTAGAATCTTGACTTTGCCGACATGTTTTTCCTGTTGATTTTCTGTGTGATTCCCAGGAAAAGGAACAGAGAGAAATTCATTTTCTTGTTGAGATGTATTTGCCTTAAAACACTAGCTTACAGTTTCTGAGCTAGACCCTTGGCTGGTCAAAATTCAAATGAAGTCAAACTGAATTTGAGACTTGAAGCTTTCTTTTTTTTGAATTTTTGTTTGATTCCCGGGAAAATAAACTCAAAAAGATAATTTCTTGCTGTGGCCTTGTCTGATAAAGTACAAATTGAAACTTGAAACTAAGTCATTTCTTTATCTGCCTGGTCTGATCAGTATAACACTGTAGGTGTTGATTTTAAGATTAAACAGCTGAAAGTGAGAGGGAAAAGGCTGAAACTTACAATCTGGGACACAGGTAAAGCTGATTTTTTAAGGATAAAACTATACGAGCAATTCGAGTTTTTGGGAAGTGTAGTTAGTTACCATATAAAACTCATGCTCCATGTGATTTCTTGGTTTGTGGCTGTGTAGCTGGGCAAGAAAAGTTCAGAACACTGACAAGTTCTTATTACAGAGGCTCTCAAGGAATCATTCTCGGTAAAATATGATATGATCATAAAATTGTCGGTAGCTATTTTGGTTAAAAAGCTTTCCAAGACTTATAATAACTTTCTCCGGGTTTTCTTGGTGATGATGCAGTTTATGATGTGACGAAAAGAGAGACGTTTATGAACTTGGCAGATGTTTGGGCTAAAGAGATTGAGCTCTACTCGACTAACCATGACTGCATTAAGATGCTCGTTGGCAACAAAGTCGATAGAGTGAGTAGTAGTAGTAACACTTGCTTGTAATTTAAATCAACTTGAGCTCGGTTTCATTGATAGTTGTCATCGCAGGAATCTGAGAGGAAGGTTAGCCAAGAAGAAGGGATGGCTTTAGCGAAAGATCTAAAGTGTTTGTTTCATGAAAGTAGCGCAAGAACCAGAGAAAATGTGAAGCGATGCTTCGAAGAGCTTACTTTGAAGGTAAGAAAGAATCTTGATGACCCCTTTTCACTTTCAAAACTGGTTGGAACTTAGGAAAGTAAATAATAGGGGAGTTGCAAAATGAAACAGATAATGGAAGTACCTAGTCTTTTGGAAGAAGGATCAACTCCTGTGAAAAGAAAACTGGATTACCAAGCTCATGAAAGCCGGTGTTGCAGCTCGTGAGTCAATTGGTTAAACTTCTTTCCGGACTTGGAAGTAGCCTCTTTTGTGTGTAAATTCCTCAAAAAGATGAAGCTTGGCTTATCTGTAAATTTATCAATTCCTTAAATCTTTCTTCTTCTTGCCTCAGTTGAGATCGTGTAATAAGTTTATATAATAAACCCCATTATTCAGGAAAAAAAGCAAGACACTTCATGTTCTTATCTTGCGTATACTTTTGATCTGAAACTTTAGATTTGATCAGAAACCACCTTCAGATGATAGAGAGAAATCTCTTCGCTTTGGAGCCTTAAAACCATAGCTTACACACACAACAACTGCATTGCATTAATTCAGTCTTTAAACACTTAATCAAACATTGTCTACCATTTCCAGTACAGTATTTCGAGACATAACATCACAGCCCATCAATTAAGTCTCTCCTCCTACTTGTTCTAAGTAACAATAACAATAAGAACTTAGGACGATCTCTTGAATGATGCAAAGCCGATTAAAGACGGTAAGAGATTAGAAATCGGTCCATGGAACTTCTAAACATAACTGCAGCAAGCTGATTTCTCAGTTGTAGAAGACGATGAGGCTTTGTTAGCATCTTGTTTAGTGATCTTGATACCTTGGGGCTGCAAAGCAACAAAGACAATATTTAGCAATATATAGTCAATTTCATAATCCGAGAATCAAATTAGTAGATTTCATGTGCATTTTTACCTCGACTTTTGTATCGCTTTCTGTGAGCCTTTGTTTGATGTCTTTTGCGATAGAAAGGAAAACCTGCTCGACATTCTGGTTTGTTTTTGCACTCTGCAACAGTTTCCAGTAACATCGGTTTAAGAAAATGAAATCTTTAAACAAATAATGAACCAGGAGACAAACATGCTATATATTTTTCTAGCTCACCGTCTCAAAGAATTTGATTCCGTACTCATCAGCCAGAGCTTGTCCCTTCGATGTTGGGACAGCCTGTAGAAGAAGATGCAGCATCAGCATACTAATAAATGTAGGAAAAACATGGTCAAGATTATGAACAGAGTACACAGCAAAAAGTACCCTTTTGCTTTCGTCCATGTCGGCTTTGTTACCAACCAATATTCTGTTGACACTATCGGAAGCATGCTGCTCAATGTTCTTCATCCAGTTCCTAATGTCTAGAGAAACAATTCTTGTTAGTTTCCACAAGTGTCTTTTAAATTCTTATAAGAATATTGTTCCCAAGACAAAGAAAAGCTAGAGACATACTGTTGAAGGATGACTCATCTGTTACATCATAGACAAGTAATATACCCATTGCTCCTCTGTAATATGCTGCAAGATAACAATGAACCAAGGAGTTTCAAAGAAATGGCATCTGTGCAATAATAAAGAGAGTAGACAAATCGACTTTTTTCATCTTCTAAAAGTATGGCATTTCCCGGAATGTTGAGTAATCCTCAGAAGAGAAATCAACAGATTCAGCACGAAAACGTAAGAGTAACTTTCAGTATTTCACTTCACTTCCAAGTAACATGGTTAAATTCAGAGTAGAAACCAGTTTTACCTGTAGTTATAGTTCTAAAACGTTCTTGTCCAGCAGTATCCCATATCTGCAATTTGATACGCTTCCCATCGAGTTCAACAGTTCTTATCTTGAAATCGATTCTGGAAAACATAAAAACATACTTAGACCTCTTACAAGACAAAAGAAACACAAGAAGACAGCTAAATAAAGAAAGACATACCCAATGGTAGTAATGAAACTCGTGGTAAAAGTATCATCTGAGAAACGTAGTAACAAGCAACTTTTTCCCACACCTGCGAGTGTACACACACAAAAGCACGAAATCAAAAGAAGAAACGTTGATCTAAACTAGAAATTAACATAGAAAATGATGACTTGTGCAATTTAATCTGAACTAGTTCTATAATCAAGTTATAAAAATGTTTCATTAGTTGTTCACAATCTTAGCAAAGATATTTTGATTCTAAAGTTTCCAATTGAGCCGAATTTTCCAAAATGGAACTACATCGTTACTTAAATTACTAGACTGTGTAGTTTTCCTCATCTACGTTATCGAATAAATACGGGACAAAAAAAGCTAGCAAAAAGTTTTAAACCACAAACCCTAGTTCAGATCGCAAAAAACAGGCACGAAAGAAGATTCTCAGATAAAAATCGAACAGATTATGAACGAACTTTGCTCATTACTTCGTAAGAGGAAGATATATGTAGAGAGAGGCAGAGACTTACCGCTATCGCCAATGAGAAGGAGCTTGATGAGGTAATCATAGTCTGAACGAGCTCTTGGCGGTTGCGCCGCCATCGAGCTCTGTTTTTTATTCCCGGGAAAATCTCTTCTCGCCGGAGAAAGAAATTTTCCTGGAGACAGCCAAAAAGGAAAAGAGAAGCAGAGAAATCGATTCTTAGTGCTGCTATCAAGTCCAAAGCTGTTCATTGGTGGATCATATTTTATTACTTTTTTGCTGTTCTAGTCTTTATTTCTGAATTATTCACACTTACAGGCTTCAACTTACTCTAACGCTCAATTTCGTTCTTGTTGAAATACTTGGTTCTTTGAGAATTGAGACGTTTAAAATTCGATTTACAGTTTTCTAAAAATATTCTTCTTCTTCGTGAAATTGTTTTATCATCTTTACCAATAACTCGCAAACGAAAAAGACTCTTGTACTTATAGTACTGTAATTAAACGTTGTGGAAGGTTTTAAAGAGAGAAAAGAAAGTTACGGGGTTGAGTTTAAAAGAAAGAGAAAGCTACAGAAGACCCCACTATCAAATAGTGTTGGTGGATCGTTACGAAAAGACAACTTAAAGAGGTGTTTAATTATATACATTTGTAACGCTTAACGAAAGCCCATTCAAATCTATTAATCTGATAATAATTTCATGATGTAAAAGTGACACGATCCCCCTTCTTAATTCATATCATAGGTATCACATTTAAAACCTTTGTATAAGAGCAACCAAAAATAAGATTAAAAAAAAGTTAAACATTCAAAATCCTTCTCTACTACTTCACTGACTCGCCAAAACTGGTCCAAGACTTGTGCAGATTTTCAGCATGATTAGGAGATTATTGAGTTGCTTATAGCATCTTCGAGGATCCTCCTAGCATCAGTGTTCAAATCAGCTAATTCACCTGGTGTCTGCATAATCACAACCTTGTTATCGCTAATTATACTTAAAAACCCAAAGATGAAAGGGTTTTCAAATGTTACCTTCCCATAAGAGTTTCTCGTTGTAGGTGAAGCCCCAGAACCAAGCAAAAACCTTATCACATCAACATGTTCACCTCTCGCCGCATGATGCAGAGGCTGTGAACAAGAAACACTTTGTGGTTAATCACAGTATAGAGGGGGAGAGAGAGAGACAGAGATGCATTTGAAGATGGAGCATACTTACAGTGTCACCTTCTATATCGGCTGTTTCGATCATTCTCTTCACACAATCTGGACCACTAGCACGGCTAAAAAGAAGCTGAACTATTTCTAAGTATCCTGCGAACTCAAGTTCAACAAAAAGAACAATAAGCCAAAGAATGTGACCAAAAGAATGATAGGGCCATGACCAACTGTACCTCCGGCACAAGCATCATGTAGAGGAATGGCTTCATCTTCATCTTTGACTTCTATATCAGCTCCTCTTTCTAGGAGAAGCTGTGAGTAAAAATCATCAGACAATTAGGGATACATACGAATACATTAGCTATCATAGTGAGTGGAAATGACTGCACGCAGGGAGGAACAGAAGCAAAAAAAAGCAACCTGAACACAAGGTAGGTGACCATATAGACACGCCAGGTGAAGTGCGGTGTCATTATCCTCAAGCGGCTCATCGACTCTCCCATTCAAATTGTCTATCAAATTCAGAAAAAGAACATCACTGAACAGCAGAAAGTGAAAACACTAAGACTTAACAACCAATTACAATACAAATGTGATAACATTACTTGTACCAGTAGAAAGATAATCTCAACTAATCTAATTTTCATCAGTTAATAAGAGAATGCATATATTATGTCAGGACCATCACAGCCTCAAGCAACAAACAAAACAAAGATAGCCAGGAATACACATTTTAGGCAAAAACTAGTAGTGGCTCCAACAATATTTTCAGGCTAAACAAGTAATATGCAATTGGAAATTCAAGTTTCAATTAAAAAACCCTAATCGTCGGTCTCTCTGCAAACTATATGAAATTGGCTAAGAGAAGAAACAGAAAAAGTAAGGAGGTACCAATCGCAGTGCGCAAGGCGACAACGTCACCGGACTGAGCTGCGGAGGCCAGGTCACGGAGTTGCGAGGAAAGCTCGGAATCGGTGTCGTAGTCAACGCCGTTTTCCTCATAAAGTGTGTTATCTCCGTCAACATCGTCTTCTTCCAGACCATTGCCTCCTCTCGGAACCGCCATTATCGTAGTCAACCTCTCCCTTTTTCTGTCTCTCTTGCTCTCAATTGATTTTATCTCCACCGCTGTGCGATAATGTTTACTTTTGTAACAACTAATCGCCGCCGTGCAGTAATCTACACTTAAATCATATATTTAGGTTTTCTTGGTAACGGTAAAGTCCATATATTAAATTTCTTTAAAATGAATTTTCTAATTCCTTAAAATTTTGCTGACAAGAGAGAACAAAAAATTCTTTAAATTGTCAACTTGTGAATAAATCGAATACTAAAGTATGAAACCTCAACTTGTGAATTGCTTTAGTTACGACCATTGTTAACTGATTTGAGGATCATTGTCACAACTACTCATGCAAAACTTGTATGTTATCAAAATCTGTTTACTCATGAATCATATGGATATTGACTGTTTCATTGTACTGAATCAGTTGAAGAGTATTTTGACTATTTTCCTAAATACAAATCCAAAGTTTGCTAACACTTTTAGCTATATAAATAATCTTAATCTATAAGAGACATACATTTACAAGTTATTCAGAAAATCCTTTTAGAAAACTTTGTTACTCTTCCCTTTCCTCTCGATTCAAGTCAATGTCTAGTTTTGATGTCATAAGTTCTTATTGGTCACCGTGTTGTAGCTATTGTCAAAATGAAGTTGATTCGAATCCTGCGTTTGAATGCTTAAAAATGCAATAAAAATCCCTCAAATTCTTGATAAAAAGAGCAAAGAAGGGAGAATGCAAAACAAAATGAATCAACACTAAATTTGGGTTTGAAATGACTAATAATACAGGCTACAAACATCCAGTATATATATAATATGAAAAATTCCACAAAATTTAATTTACCTCCCACGAAAAACAATTAGACAGAAGATCACAAACACATTCTTGCTACTACAGACATATTCTCTGATAGTCACTTCTCTCTACTTCTCTGAGCAATCAGAATTTGAACCGATGATTCTCAAACCAAAAACAAATCGAAGTTTATAAATGGCAAAAGAAAATTAATAGTAAACGATTTTGATTAAATGAGAACCAAAAAAAGGTGAAAGAATAATACCATATTTGATCAATCTAAGAAGTGATCATATGATCTTCTTCTCCTCCTCCTGCGTCTCGCTCCGCCGCTGCTTCTGCTAATCTCTTCCATGTATATTGGCGTTGTTCTTCCACTTCTTTGGATTTCGCTTGTTTCTCTTCATACTGTCTCTGACATTTTTCAAAGAGCTCAGGATCCATTTCCATGAACATTTTCTTGATATTTGTGGTTAGACCATGAACTGCTTGGTTCCAATGAGACTGGATGTTCTTCTCCAGTGCGGGGTATATGATTGGAAGGATCACACCTCGGTTCTGCGCGATTAGACCCACGATGTGCTCATTGTTCCACAAGAACAGCGCCCGTTCTGCGACCTGTACCAGATTTTTGAGATATTTATGCGAGCATTAAGGCAAAACCCACAAAGAACTATAGAAAATTTTGAGTGATTGCACAAAGACATAATAGGAAACTTGTGTAATTGCTAGCAATCAGTGAGAATTAATAACAGACTTGTGATTAGAACCAAGGAGATCAATCTTGCTCCAGTCTAAACACACATATGGATACCACATAGAGAAAGATGATCATGTCTTCTTTTTTTCCGGGTTATTCTCCCAATTACAGTATTGTGCAATGAAAAGTTCCATGACTCGTGAATAAAGCAAAAAGCAGCAGTGTCAATACATTCAGAGAGTGATCTAAGAATCCAACGATTTAATCAGAGTAGTAGTTATCAACAGCAATGAGATAATCTCATAAACCAAATGAGTGTGGTGCCAACAACATCATTATAATAATTTTGTGA
>CM051372.1:3720101-3820101 GCA_028015245.1 Cardamine occulta
ATTAATTAGCTGAAGTGCTGAACATTATATTGTACAGTTTGTTTAAAGCAGTGAAGACTTGAGAAGATTTTTTTTTTTAAATAAAGACTTGCGAAGAAAAAAAAAAGAAAAAAAGACTTACGAAGATTTCACTATCATTTTACTGGTATGTGATCGCAGCCTGATGTTTACTTCTAGCCTTCTAGGTCTCGAACCATATCAACACGAAAATTATTTGAACTAATCTATTAAGTAAGACAACAACTTAATTGATTAAACAAAGCATTTTATATAAGTTTGAACTTAAGACTTTTATCCACGAATTGAGAAAAGTCGCATCTTCAAACAACTAAGAGCATTTCCAATGGTAAGAACCCCTCATGGGGTTCTTAAAAAAAAACAACAACATCACAATACTTGTTCTTGTTCTATGATCCAAAAAAACTACAACATAGCGATTGTGGTTTTTAAAAAAAAGTTTTAACATTTTCTGTTGTATGTTATAGAATGAGTTTCACAAGAAAAGAAAAAAAAACTGATAAGGATTTCACTCAGCAAAACTACCTAGATAATTCTACATAACAGACCCATTAGCCAAAAAGTGCTGGTACCTTTGAAAAGTATCCAACCATGTGGCATCCACGATCATCACATTAGCAGAGGATATAGAACATGAACAAATCAACGCCAGATAACAGAGGTTCTGAGCATAGACCTTATTCTTTTTCCCATCCACCAGTGAGATAATACAAGTAAACTCTCAAGTCATGAAAATTCATTTCTAATTGTTAGAAAAAAGTAGTTATCAGCTTCCAGATATAAAAAGTAAGTGACAAAGATGAATACTTCCCAAGCTCAATCGTTGCTATGTTCTTCACTTTCGTGAACTCTTCATGTTCACGCAAACTCGCAGCATCCAGCTCTTCATGACCCTCTACAGATATTGAAAACATCAGAACATAACCATGTCACACAGTTCACTAAAACCAAAAAAAAAAGTTCAACTAAATTAGACAATCATTTACCTCTACATGTGTCTCATCAATCTTCCGTTTCTGGTGTCGTGTCATCTTCAAGCTAGTCACCTATTACCACAAACATACTTCTCTGTTTTTGCAAAATACAGGAAAATAAAGCTCAATAATTTGAAGAAAAATGGCTACCTTGTCTTCAACTTTTTCAGCTAAGGCACACTCTACTGAATCAAGGTCAAGTTGTTCCAGCTTAATCCATTCATCTAATCTTCTATTAACTGCAGTATTCACAAGAGTTGTAAAAAAATCAAGCCTTCTAATTCAATTTTCGAAATTTCAGTTCCAATCCCCAAAAAAACCCTAAATTCAAAATTGGAAACGACATCTCCACTGACACATCACGCGAGTACCAACCTCGAGCGGAAGCACACCGGTTCTTCTCTTCTTCGACGCATCTAATTCTGAGGTCGTTCGATCGAGTATCACCGCATGAGTACAATTCAGATTCGCATCTTCGTTTTCTGCTGATAGATGATGGTGGTTCGACGCCGCGAAGGCGGTGATAATCGCCGATGAAATCATTTGATCCAGAAATCATTCAATCGCCTTCGGCGACACAGACGAGATAGAGAGAGAGTTGTGGAATGAGAGAAAAAATCGCCAAAGGAAAAAAAAAACCCGATAATTGTTACACAGTCCCCTACCCAATTACACAGCGACACGACATCGTTAAGAACCGATCCTAAAAATCCTTAATTAAGGATCAGTTCTTAAGTTATTTAGCATTTTTTATTTAAATTTTTTTTACTTTTGAGTTAAGAACCCCTTAATATCTCCCATTGGAGATGGTCTAAAGTGATTCTTTTTTTCTTTTTTTTGCAGCTGTTGGATACCTTGATAAAATATCTAGACAAATTTAGATTTATTTTTTGGATAAATTTTTTATTTAATTTTTAGAAGTATAGTTATTTGTATCCTTAAGATTCACGCATGTATACCAAATTCGAATACGAATCAATATATGATAAATTAATATTTTATTCCATACTCCAGACAATTATATCCACTAAATTTTACAAAATTCTAGCCATTTTCTGATAATATAATTATATCATTTGATATTTATTTGTGGATGTATTGCACATAAATTTTTTGTTGTCATGAACTTTTTACACCTTTTGAAAAGTTCATACACCTTGCTCAACTGATAATAAAACGGGTTACAATATCATATATTGGTTAAAAATGTATGAACTCTTTTCATGGATTGCAATCTAGGACAACTATTCTACATAGATTTCGTTTTTTGATAGATCATATATATTATTCTAATTTATAACTTGTGGAAATTAAAGTATATATTATGAAGACAGCAATTTCTAATCATATTCGAATATTAGTAGATAACTTAGTTTACTATAGATTACAATATCACAGCGTAAGATTATCATGTGGATTATGACCAAAGTGCTTAGTGATAATCTTGTTTACTGTCCTAATGATAGTGGGGGTCTGGGGACCTTAATATAATATCTCTAGGGCCAATCCTAATGAGTCAATGTCTTCTTATAAATTCTAATTAGTGGTTGCATGCTTGGCTTATTCACCATACAGTATGGTAGTAGGCTGGTAGCGGTTTCGATTATAATATATTTTTATTAAATAAAACTAAATCTATGGAAAATGATCAATACATTAAAAATATAATTTTCGACAAAAAAAAAGGTTTAAATAAATAGATAGCAAATCCATTAACCTATTGAGATTCTGAGGACAAAAGATTATTGGTAAAGAGACAGAACATCATTCTATTATTTGATTTCACAATATCGTACAAACTTTTGATCATGCATGGGTTCGTTCTCCTGTCACTTTCAGTCTGTGGCCCCGTTCAAATGAACTTCTAGGTTGGTGATTTATTTTTCTAATATACGGATAACTCTGGGCTTGATCAAACCCAATAATTTAATTATTAGAATTTGGAATTATTGGGCCTAATACTGATTGTATAAGTTGACTAGGAGCCCATCAGCTCGCTAGGTGGATCCAATATAGGAGATTAATTAACACAACTAAATAATACAAACAATTGGATTTAGGAGAACAATTTACATCAGCTTTTTTTTTTTCTTAACATACAAACTTGAATTCAAGTGGTGACATCAATAGCATTAACACAGAATTAGGCTACAAGTTCTAGTCAAAATTTACATCAGTATTATGAATGTACATAAAATATATACTTTAGGTACATCTATAATTATAAAATGACCGAAGTTTAGTGTTGTTATATTTTACAAAATATTTTATCCTAAATTTAAAATTTTCAATTGAATTTAAAATTTCTAAACTAACAAAAAAATTTATACATATTTAAAAAACTGTACGTTCTTGACAGCTCAGGTATTATAACCTGGGTAAGTATTGAATAAATAAAATACTTGATTTTGCGTATGTCATCATCAGATGAGTGATATGCGAAAAGGCAATTCTGGTAATGGCATATTCCGTGGGATGATCCAAAATTCCAAGCATATTCACGTAAGACTCCCCTTGTTTCCATCACATCTGCTTCCACTTACATATATATATATATATATATATATATATATATATTCTTAATTACTTTTGATACTCTCTTTACACCATATTTTTATTCCCCACTGCACCAATAATTTATTTCCCCTTTTTGGTCTTTTCCAGATTTTGCTGTTAAATCCTTGAAATAAATTCCTTCCAGAACCTTATATACTAGGAGGCTTATACGTACATTGGATAATTTTATATATATTTATTGTGTAAGTATGCTAAAAAATACAGTATAAAGACGTGTATATAATACGGTACCCAAACAAAACATCCTACGTCGATCTATTAACAATGTACAGACCGAAATAAAAGATATATCGTTTATTAAGAACATTAACAAATTAACATGAAATATATTTGGCTGATTGTTGCAAAAAAGTTGTTTTTTTTAATGGAAAAGAAATGAGAAAAAGTAGAAAGAACATTATAGCTTATGTAATATGGGTTTTCGGTGTATGTATCTTTTTTAATGTCTTCAGGACCATAGACAAACAAAAAAAAAACAAGAAATAAAAGCTATAAGAACCCCTAACAAGCCTCCATTGTTGAAACCTCTCTTAATTTGTCACAACACCACAAAATAAAAGAAAATGGCCATCCCCTAAGTAGGTGAAGATGAAAAAAACCTCTGATTTATCTAGAGATGTGTTTTAGGGGATGGCCTAAATACAAAAAGAAGATATTTAATTAAGTGGTATTGTGTTCTTGTAAGCGAAGTGTTTTAAGATATGGAGCAATGAAGATTGCATAAGGCTGATGATGAAAAAACGCTGATTCAGACAGCGAGTTTTTTTTTCTCCCTCTAGAAATTGGGCAACTTCTATCCTTTGGCAAGCTTCGGTTCCCCTCGGAATCAGCAGATTATGTATCTCTTATGTAATACTCTCTGTCTCTCTCTATTATCCTTTCTCTCTTCTCTATGTTTTGTTTATTTTCGTTATGTTTGTGTTGAATCCACTCATGTGGTATGTTCTTTCTGTGAGAAATAAAAAATTTATATTCGGATTTGAGATATAAAATTCGAGAGTTAGTCTTACTGGATTTTTTGGAGCATAGTCAGACAAAATATTTTATCAAATTTTGTTTCCGAATCTCTTTATAGTGTTTTTCCCTTTTTTTTTTAATTTTGAGACCAAATATAAAAATATCGCCGCCTTTATGACAAATTTAATGCAACTAGCAGCACTACAGCAACTATAAGTGTTCAATTCAAATGAATCAAACCATTATCCAGTGGTAATATTTAGTTTTCCGTTATCCAACAAAACAAACCGACTTTAAACTGAATCAAAGATTTGAAGTTCTGGTACAACTATCCTATGAAATATATATGAACAAAATTATAGGCCCACGGTTTGTATTAATATCACCGGTGATATCACCATCTAGATTTATATTGGTATAGTGCGTTTGTGTGCTGTTCACAAATTAGCATTTTCCATAAACAATTTTGCTTAAAAAATGAAATCTATCAAATTACTTAGTTACAACTCGTAATGCTGTTGATATCCACCCTTAGATATTAGACTTATTATTAGTTCTATTCCATACTAATTTTCTGCGATTTGCTATTTCCAATTTATCACTTAATTATATTACTTTTAACTTGATGATTTACTAAAGGAAATTCACTTAATTGGAAGAGGATTATTACAAGGAAAAATATATTATAATATTAAAAAAATTACAAAAAAGTATTATACTTTGACATATACAAGAATCAACAAACTCACGGAAGCAAAAACATGCACATTATACAAATAATTGAGAAATACTATATTTTAATAAAGTACCACTAAATAAATGACCTCAGCCAAGAAGTCAAATCCTCCGAGTCTAGTAGTTGTTTTCAAATTTAGGGGTCTCACACATTGGAGTGGTATAATAAAATGGTCCGACCACATACTTAACCAGATCCTTGAAAACCATGAACGGTCGAACTAGCTTCACTCCGGTTTGACCATTACCAAAATTGGTTGGAATGTTGCATGACTGGTCTGGAGAAGACACGAGCCGGACATTACAAAGTTGAGGCTTAAGATCTTTGCCACCATAGAGGACTTTGTTGACAATAAGATCGAACTGGCCAATCTCATCGGTCTTGTCGCTGCCGTAGTATCTCACTCTTCTCCTCTCGTCCATACAAGTGATTGATACCACAGCCCCTGATAGATACAAAGTAGAATGATTTTGGTTAAAATCAAATTTATTGCAGATGTTAAATTTCTTTTGTTAAAATATTGGAAGCGTTAATACTTTTGATGGGTTCAGAGCCGTTGATCCATTGGTCGTAGTTAAGAGAACAATCTTGGCATAATACTTTTCCGGCCACGTGAATTACTTCTCCGTCGTAATCTGCCGCCGTCGTGGGGATATGACTCACATAACTCACCAGAAACAATATCTCTATTAGCAGAACCAATGTCGTGCTCCTCCGCGCCATGACGACCTCTCTCGACTTTTTTTGGGTTCGATTTTTTTGAGATTATGCTTTTCTGATGTAAGAAAGACTTGGTATATATAATATTTGTATTATATATTACATAAATTGAGACTTTTTGGTTAAGGAGGAGATTATGTTATATGTGTGGAAGGGCACTATCTCTAGACGTGCGGTCCATTTAGTATTATGGTCTATCATTTTTTTTATTAAAAGCTTATATTTCGTTGATCTTATGATATATTAAACTAAATAGTAAAGAAAGGAAATGTTTATAGTGGGTTTAACAATCCCACAAATATATATATGTCACTTAAACTCGCATTCCAATCTTCAAAATATAATAGTAGTTTAGCAGATAATTGTTTTTATTTTAACCCAAAAAAAAGAGAAACTTTTTTAAAAAAATAGACAGCTCTACAGAGGTTTATTTTGTTTACATAAACAATAGAAGAATTTCAGAAAGAAAATAAAATTGAAAAACATGCATAAACAAAACAAAATAATGTAGATAACCTTTCTCCGGGATTAGGTGAGAATAAGGGCCGAAGGTTTAGAACTCACATATATATAAACACCTGACCAAATCTTCGTTGTTTTTTTCTCAACGTTTATTTTTTAATGTCTTGTCGTATTTGTCACTAAAAAGCCAAAAAGACAATGTAAAGAAAAAGTAATCAACACTATAAATTCTCAAAGGTTTCTCCTTAAAATTATCCCCACCACATACGTACTTTCTTCCTCCTCTTTTCTCTCCACGTTTCGTCTTTAACACAACAAAACACTCTCTCACACACACACAAAGAAGCCTTTTGGTCTGAATATCTGATAACCAGTACATCAACAACAATGGAGTTTCTAAAACTGTTCATCTCGATCTTCTCATTCTCATCTTTCTTCTTAGGTAATTATCCTCATAATATCCATCTAATTAAAAATGATCTTGATCACATAAAATAATTCTATGAAACCCAGTGTTTTTGATTAATGTTTCGAAGGTGGTAAATCGGATCATCTTCAGCATAGCAACACGAAGAGTTTGAGACCGAATAGGTTGTTCGTATTTGGAGATTCCTATGTAGACACCGGAAACATAAGAAAGTCTATCTCCGATTCTTGGAAATTTCCTTACGGCCTCACTTTCCCCGAAAAACCCTCCGGTCGTTTCTCAGATGGCCGCGTCGCCACCGATTTTATAGGTTCTCTCTTGCACACTTTTTGTTTTGTTACAATTAATGTGGAATGGATGGTGTGATCGGCCACCAGATTCCACGCCAACACTAACAAACACTACATTATGGGCTCCGACCATACTGATTTGTTATAGGATATCAAATAAGGAAATATTATGAGTATGTTGTTTACTAGCTAGCTATCAAAATGATGCCGTGAAAATATTAGACCGATGCATGCACTAGAAGTCTAGAGATTCACTCAAAAGTTTATGCATATTAATATATTATACTCACACACACACACTGACACACATATAAGTAGGATTATTCAAAAGTTAACCACTTAATTGGTATGCTTTTGTCTAATTAAAAAAAAAATCTTACAACCAATAGCATCATAGGATTAACAAAAATTCATCTTAAAATCACATGAAGCTTTAAAATCTAGAAGAAGTCAGGAAATTATTCTAATTAAAGCAGCCTCGTCAAAGATCAGATGGCCAACAAATATGGTGGGAGAATTCTCCAGCTAAATTCATGATCTGCACATTTTATTTACATTTGACGATTATTCCTTTTGAATCATTTATAAAGTTTTGATCAAAATTTTACACCAATCTCTTGGTGCGTGTGTAGCAAGATACTTGGGAATAAAGTCACCGATTCCGTACACGTGGAGGGAGTACGCGGGAAAAGAACGGCTGTTGTACGGAATGAACTATGCATACGGAGGAACAGGAGTGTTTAAGACCATTATTCCATTGCCAAACATGACAACTCAGATTGATTATTTCCAACGCATCCTCGCCGCCGGCAACATCTACTCTCCCTCCGACCTCTCCTCCTCACTCTCTTTAGTCAGCGTCGCCGGCAACGACTACGCCACTTTCGTGGCCCTGAAACGTCCCTTGAACGTAAGAAAACATCATATTTTTGTGCATTTACGAACCGATTGTTTCAAATGAAAATATATTCGTTTTTACTAATTTCTACTCCGTCAAAAACAAAACTATATAAGTATATATATATATATATATATATTTAAATTATGAAACATATTAGTTTAATATTGTTTTGCCAAGCACATTAAATGCAAACACAAATTAAATACACAATATCTCAAATTTTGTTTGAGTTTTTGCGTTTACAAATCAAAACATGTTTGATAAGAAAACAATTAAACTTCATGTTTTGCTTTGAAGGTAATGGCAATAATTTAACAAGCAAACATAAGCGGAAACTGTATCTTGCAGGAGTTACCGGCACTGATGAAGCTAGTTGTTGATCAAATTGAGGTAAACCTGAGACGCATCCACAAGCTGGGAGTGAAGAAGATAGCGATTCCTTTACTGCAGCCACTCGGATGCCTCCCTAGCATCACCTCCTTTACTTCATTTCAACGTTGCAACGAGTTAGATAACGCGGCAGCCAATTTTCACAATAATTTGTTGCGTCAAGCCGTGGCCAAGCTCAACAAAGAGATCAAGCCATCCACTTTCGTCATCCTTGATTATTACAACGCCTTCTTGACCGTTTTCAAGAACAAAGGATCCGAGCCCGGTAAACCCAAAGAGAAAAGTTTGAATTTTGGATCCTAAAATGTTTGTTTTATAATTGTATTTTCCATATCTTACAAGGTTTTTGAATCGCTCAGGGGTTAAGGTGTTTGAGAACCCGTTAAAACCGTGTTGTGTCGGGGTTAGCAGCAATTACAACTGTTCAAACGTGGACGAGAAGGGTGAGAAGAAGTACACAGTTTGTGAAGATCCAAAGGCTGCCTTCTTTTGGGACGTCTTTCATCCGTCTGAAGAAGGGTGGAGATCAGTTTACTCTGTTTTACGCAAACATCTCAAAGTCCTTTTGATTTAAGAGAGAGGCTTTAGGTTCTTCTTGTTGGTGTTTCTATCTCTCTTCACTCGGTTGTGTTTGCAACATTTGCCTCCGCTTGTGTTTGAATTAAAGAGAGTTTCAAGTCAAGCTCACTGGTTCGAATCTCAAGACGAGCAATTGCTGGACCATATTACAAGGACCGTCAAATTCATAGATAAAACTTAAAAGCAATGGTTATAAGATATTAAATCTTTCTTTTAATAGAGTTTTTTAAGGCACTCAATAACAAAAGGTGTTTTGAGCATTTTTTTTTCATAATATAAAATCAAAGACAATGGAGATTGTTACATGAATGTGAGTCATATAACTTATACTCGGGGTTACAATAAGAGATGTGCTTCAACATCACGCTGAAGCTGTTATTGGCAATAATCTCATACGGACAGAAGATATATGTGCTTCAATTAGATTAGAGTGTACTGTGATAAGCAATCCGGTTTACTCTGGTTTAATCTCATACTACATTATTCCCCTTCAAGATGGTCATAAAAATACAAGAGCAATTACATGAGAAAATCAAGAGAAGAGATTGAAGATTGAAGTAATTGAAATCTTTGACTATCCTCCTTTGTCCCTTTTTTATCCGTTTTTTTTTATGTTGTTAATGAATTAAAAAAAGAGTCGTTGAATAGTCAAAGGATTTCTGACCGTACGATTCGAAGTTGCGTGGAAGATTTAGACGGTTAGATGACCAACTTACTTGTGAAATCAGAACCATCGAGACAGCTAACTTTTTTGGTTTGACCAGTTTTGTGCTCGAGACTAATGATAATGACCCAAAAACCACGAACAGTGATCTGCGTCGGAGACATCCATGGACACATGTCGAAGCTCAATAGCCTCTGGCTTAATCTTCAATCAGCTCTCAACCCATCAGATTTCAGCTCAGCTCTCGTCATCTTCCTCGGCGACTACTGCGATCGTGGCCCGGAGACTCGTAAAGTCATTGACTTCTTGATCTCTCTTCCGGAGAAACATCCCCATCAGACTCACGTCTTTCTCGCCGGAAACCACGACTTCGCTTTCGCTGGGTTCTTGGGTTTGTTACCTCGTCCTTCAGATGGGTCCGACTTTAAGGACACGTGGAAAGAGTTCTCAAAAAGCGAGGAAAGAGAAGGCTGGTATAAAGGTGAAGGGTTTGAGGATATGCATCTACAAAGTAGGAGATGGGCGGGAAAAGTTAGGGATCAATTCGATTTTTCAACACATGGGGTGTTGTATAATGGATCGATATACGATGCTGGGTCGACTTTTGAATCCTATGGCGTTCCTCATGAATATTTTGGTATCAATCTCCATTCTCTATGGACTATGGTTATACTTTATAATTTGGCGGGAAACTGTAGATTTACTTCAAGTGATATTGTGAATTTGGTGATGAGGCAATGATTGGATCCTTGGTTTAACCAAACATTGATTGCGATTTGGAGTTTTCATCTCATCTTATGACATTTTGAAACTGTGTTGAAAATTGTTTATTTTCTTTGACTTGATAGATTTGGTGAAGGCAGTACCGGAGAGTCACAAGAAGTTCTTGACCAATATGGTTTGGGTCCATGAAGAGGTAAGGAGGACTCTTTCTTCTAACATTTTTTTAATCCTTTTAGAAAATTACAGCCATGCTAGTTTGTTGATTCTATTGCAGGAGGATGTTTGTATAGAAACAGAGCAAGGCCTAAAGCATTGTAAGTTGATCGCCGTACATGCTGGTTTGGAGAAAGGACAGAAAGTAAATGAACAGCTCAAGCTTTTGAGAGCCAAAGACACAAGCATCCCAAGAATACAACCCCTATCTGGTCGGAAAACCGTTTGGGACATCCCACAGGTTAAAAAAAACATCCAAAGACCCAAACTTTTGTGTTAATTAAGATACTGCTCAGTTTTAAAATCTCTTTGAATGGTTTTGTTTTCTCTTAAAACCATTCTTCAGGAACTGGATGATAATCAGACTATTGTAGTTAGCGGACACCATGGGAAACTTCACATAGATGGCCTGAGATTGATCATCGATGAAGGCGGTGGATACGACCAAAAACCTGTGGCAGCAATTGTTCTTCCTTCTCAGAAGATTATCCGTGACACCGACACCTTTGGCTCCAATTGTTCTTCATTCATGTCTTTTTAGTTTTTACTATTGAAAAAATCGCTTCTTTTATTTTCCAATGTTGTTTTATCTTCTAGTTTGGCTCATCCAAATTATCATGTCTTTCAATAATCTTCATAGAAATATGCTTTAACACCAGTGGACTTGTACTTATGAGAGAACCAATTTTAGAGAACTAAACTAATCTAAAATGTACTAAGAGATCAATTTTTAACATTTAAAAAATAAATAGTGAATTGTATTTTGAAATTTTTTTATTACAAAGTAGCCACAGCCCCACAAGAACATTATCAATCCCTTTAAGAAACGAGACAAAATGGCGCAAAAACCACGAACGTTGATCTGCGTCGGAGACATCCATGGATACATATCGAAGCTCAGTAACCTCTGGCTTAATCTTCAATCCGCCGTCGACCCATCAGATTTCAGCTCAGCTCTCGTCATCTTCCTCGGCGATTACTGCGATCGTGGACCGGAGACCCGAAAAGTCATCGATTTCTTAATCTCTCTGCCGGAGAAACATCCGGATCAGACCCACGTATTTCTCGCCGGGAACCACGACTTCGCCTTCGCTGGGTTCTTGGGTTTGTTGCCCCGTCCTTCAGATGGGTCCGATTTGAAAGACACGTGGAAGGAGTACGAGGATAGTGAAGAAAGAGAAGGATGGTATAGAGGTGAAGGGTTCGAGGATATGCATCTTCAAGGTAGGAGATGGGCGGGAAATATTAAGGCTCAATTCAATTCCATAAAGGGGATGCCTTATAAGGGATCTATTTACGATGCTGGGTCCACTTTTGAATCTTATGGTGTTTCTCATGGATCTTCTGGTAATATCCTCAATCGATGTGTTCTGCTTTTTCTTCATAGTTTTTAATTAGTTATTGCATTTTGGTGGGAACTGTAAACTGCTTCAAGTGATATTGTGAATTTTGTTGATCAAGCAGTGATTGAATCTGTACACATTTTCATTCTCTTGTAGTGGTTTCGTTTCAAGTAATGTTGTGAATTTGATTCTCAGGCAATGATTGGATCTGTTCACATTTCATTTTAGAGCTATTTGGTTGGCCAAAATATTGAATCTTTCACGATTTGGAGTTTTGAAACTTGTTTGTTTTGTATTCCTTGATAGATTTGATGAAGGCAGTACCTGAGAGTCACAAGAAGTTCTTGACCAATATGGTTTGGGTCCATGAAGAGGTAAATGTTCTTTCTCCTAAGATTTCATCTTTTGATGTTTGTAAGATGAAACCATAAAAACTAGACCTTTGGCTTTACCAAATAGAAAGTTACAGCCATGCTAATTCCGATCAAGGATGTCCATTTGTTGATTCTATTGCAGGATGATGTTTGTATAGAAACAGAAGAAGGGCTTAAGCATTGTAAGTTGATCGCCGTACATGCTGGTTTGGAGAAAGGGAATAGCGTAGAAGAACAACTTAAGCTTTTGAGAGCTAAAGACACAAGCATTTCCAAAATACAACATCTAAGTGGTCGGAAAACCGTTTGGGACATCCCGCAGGTAAAACATCGAAAAGAACCCAACTTTGTGTTAAGATCTTGCTCAGTTTTGAAATCTCTTTTCTCTAAAACTTTCTTCAGGAGCTAGATGATAAACAGACTGTTGTAATTAGCGGCCACCATGGGAAACTTCACATAGATAGCCTGAGATTGATCATCGATGAAGGCGGTGGATACCCGGATAAACCGGTGGCTGCAATTGTTCTTCCTTCTCAGAAGATTATTCGTGACACCGATCATTTTTCTACCTAAGATTTTTTGTCATCTATCCATTGTGCCAAAGTTTCATTTCAAATACAGTGAGGTTACCATCAAAATTTGTTATCATTTGATTAACTTTTACAAAGGAAATAAATGGGCCTCTGAACATTCAAAAGCACAACTCTTAAAACTTACTTCTACGCTTCCTCGCAAATCTAGAAAGCCCAGATTTATGTAAATAAACGGGCCTCTGAATATTCAAAAGTTGAGAACTCTTTAAAACTTATGGTTCCTAAAGGTCGAAGAGGAAATCTGTTGGTAGTAGGGCTCGAAATTATTGGTTATTAATAAAATTGTGTGTTTAACAAAAAAAACAGAAAAACATGTAAATTACAACTCATTAAAAATAAAAATTGTTTTTCCTTCTTTACACTTGGATCCATTAATTAGGAAAGGAGCACTACTATTAAAAAAAGAAGGAAAAAGGGGGCCCAATAAAAAAATAAAAAAGACAGATAATAAGAAAAGGAGTTGTCAGAAATGTGCAAACACATGCTTACTTAATTTTCAGGCTAATAACGACAGCTGTTTACTTCGGTTGGTTCACGTGAATGGAATTTTGTATATGTAAAATTTCCCAAGTCTAAGGGGATAAACCAATATTCGGCTCATTCCCAAGATAAACCAATAAATTGTTCCCGACTAAACCGTACATTTCCCCCGAATAAACCAGTAATATATGAAGTCGCCTTGTCGACTATACATAACAAAAGTAGAAAAAAGGAGGCAAAAACAAAAAAAATAATAATATATATATATATATAACTTGACCAATGAAAAAAAAATTGCAACATCCAACTTGACAAAATTAAGAACTTCATTTTCCAGGATTTCTAGAAAATATGTAAATTGTTTTGTTAGTATGTAACGTGAGAATTGGACAATTTTGCTGGAGTATGTAAACTTCAGTTAAAATATGGTTGTTGAGACAGAATCTAGTAGTTCAGCTGAAGGAATTTGTATGTGAGTTGGTGCCTATATATATAATTTAAATATATAACAAAAGAATTTGACACGAGATTTTCCCTAATCTTAGTTACGACAATATTTTGTCTGGTACAAAACCAGAGAATTTTCAGACAGCATCTAGACTAGATCACTTCTTTCTTTGATTTTTTTTTCATTTATGTCAAAAGACTCAAAACAGATTACATCTTCATATTAATAGAAAGTTACGTTCATTTGGGTGATTTTAGGAGTAGTAGTTTTTCAATAGAGTTTTATGTAAGCCTAACTTCGGATAAACCAGTGACTCAACACATGATAATTTTTGGGTAAATTGGGTGTATATATAGTCGAAATTCGAATCCTATAAATACCGAGTTTATAGTCAAACTTCAAAAAAATCAAAAATTGTCAACTACACCAATTCGGCAAAATAACTTTTAAATTGTTGGTTAACCTTCAGAATAACGGGGGTTTATCACGCACCCGGACCAAAAAAAACAAAAGAGAGTAAATAAATATTAAGTAACTTAAAATATTTTAATGTATGTGCAAGTTTGTACCATTACATTTATGTTCTATACAATTAATATATATGACTGAAAAGGATTATTTTAAGGGGAAAATGTAAAAACAACGACATATGGTTTCGTAGGGACCAGAATCTTTGGGGATGTCAGTTGGATTAGCGTAACGGCCAAAACACAAAGATACTTCCCTTCTTTCTTCGTTGTCCATATGAGACATATGTACTGCTTTATTTATATTTTGTTCGTCAATGACGATGATGGTAATTAATCATAGGAATGAAAATTTATGATAATAATAACAATACTGTGTTTTAAAATATACTATCTATGATTAAAATACTACATTTATATATGTTGGTCAACAGCTCAACATCATGGATTAATTATACTGCACATATTGTGTGACACTATACATATATAGTCGAAAACTTTTAATATTGGATTGCGATGATGAACATATAAAAAAATTACATTGGTGAAAAGACTAATAAATCAAAGCCGTATGATTTTCCATAATTATGTATATAAAGTTTAAGTGCCTTATCAAAAACCCTTAACCCCCACCCGGTAAATATCTGTGTCGAGCATATACGAAGATAAAGATAGATAACAAAAGTTATAAGACTAGTGTCCATCGATCAATACGAATTGGCATAAGACTATGGGAGTACAAGACTTATTAATTCGTTTGACATGTGTTAAATCTTGTTCCATTAGACCAGAACCATTCTGATTCTTGTCTAATGACCAAATTATAGATATTAGTATTATACCGTGCAATAGAGATTCGAGCTTAAATCGCATACAATGAAACTGATGACATTTTAAAGATGTTAAATGGATCAATCTCTTTTCAATCAAAAATGTTGTTTTCTCTCTTTTTTTTTCCCATAAAAGTTCTCAATCAAAATAATATTCGTAGGCAGACTCTTGTAGAATCTACATCATGTATTAAAGTTCAGATAAGATCCTATAACAATTGCAAACGTTTTCATTAATGAGAAATATTGCGTAATAAAGTTATAAGATTACGTAATAATTGCAATTAACTAGAATATTTCGTAATAAAATCGCCTGGCATGGACAGGAAGACATAAAGAAGACATATCGTTGATTTAATGTAAAAATAATGGAAAATGTGAGGTTGATCAGAGACAGCAAATCATTTTTCTTGAGACCATTAAATCCTAATTAAGTGCTGATGCTGGCAATTAGGTATAAAGTCGATATCCTCTCTTCCTCAATCACGTTCATAATCATCACAACTAAGAGTACTCAAAGAATCAAAAGTATTTTGCACAAAATTTCTTAATACAGTAGTGTTAAAAGTTCAAATAGTGAACCATGTGACACGTATTCGATGGGTTTCAAACGCTTTCAACACAAATGTCACTATTTAAGTTTATTTCGCTAATTGTATTGCGGATAAAAAAAATCTCTTTTACGATCATTATAACAAGCAGAAAAATTATTAGTTTAAAACATCAATTGCACTGGTTCTGTAGATATTCAGAATGATATTTATTTCAAACTATGATAAATATTTCTTATTTAAAATATTTTACTTACAGAACAAGGACAAGTTGGGATCCATAGAAGAATATTTAAAGAAAAAGTATGGGTGCCAAATGATAATCTGATGCATGCGCTAACACAAACACCGGTTTAGTGGGTCCTTTGTGGCAGAGAGGCACACGTCGTCGAAGGATCACCCTCTTTCTATGTCTTTTTATTTGATCTATTCAATCCTCACCGTACATCTAATCTACGATTTGGTTTTATAATTACGCTTCGGTTTTGTCACAAAAGACTGGACCAAAACGAAATGAAATAACAGATGATTTATTGTGTTTATGGTCAAAATGAACTGATCAAACCAAACTGAAATTAACTTTGTTAGATCTCAACAAACTTTTCTCACGTAGAGCTCAATTAATCAAACAGTATATAACACCAATTAAAAAAAAAATTTGATGGCTTGCGACTTCTCTTCTCTTCGGATCCTTAGTTTGGTTTATGCGAAAATTCTTCTTCCCCGATTTGGCCTGGTATGGCAGAGAATCAATTTTGGAAGAGGCCATGTTTTTCTGATGCCTCTGGCGGTGGTTCTGTTTCCCAGAGATTGGAGCGGTGGCAAGATTGGTGGCGGCGATCTCTGATATGTCGTTTTAAAGGTTTGCCTTAGGTTTCCGGTTTAGTCGGTTCAATGCCGATTTAACTCTCTGTAAGCAATTTCGGTCTTTTGTTCTTATCGGACCTATCCAGGATTGTGGTTTGGTTTTATCCATTTTAAATATTTTGTAATAAACCAAAAAAAAACCATAAAATTTTCAAGATATGCAACAACTTTTATCCAAAAAAAGTGATTATTAGATTATAAGACCTAAAAGATTTGTGAAAATATATTATATATGATTTTATGTCAATTAGTGGGTAAGCTATCTTTCTAACTCCAAATAAAACAACAAAACCTTGCAAAAGATTAACCATTAATTCTTAATAATTGAAATATCTACTAACTAATCTAACTTTTCATATTAATTTGTGGGACAAAAAAATTCAAATTGCCTAATGAGGACAAGATTTAAAACCCCACCATTAAAACATTGTTACTATTATATATTGAGTTGAGATGATGGCTAGGTCAGAGGAATAATTTATAATATACATTGAAATAAAAGTAAATTCCATTGTTAGAAAAAGAAAAAGAGTGAAGAAAAAAGAAAAAAGAAATTAAAAGAAGGATGCTTCGAAGGGCCGTAGTTGAAGGCGTTGGCTGAGTGGCTACTTCCCCTTTGCCTTCGTTTTTACGTTTCTCCTCTCTTTTTCCTATTTGATAGTATCTTTTTATAAAAAGAGAACAATCTCAAGATATACATTGAAAGAACTATTTGATTTTCCATTTTGTTCCGCTTGATCACAAATAGTAGAATAGTTTTAACTTTGACACAAACCCACTTTCCGTTAATTATCATTGCGATTTCTTACTTGAAAAAACTATTTATTAAAACTAGTACGTACTTGTTACATAGAGATTTACATAGATACATTGGGTTTATGGTATTTGTTAGTACTGGAATTTTAGCTCTAGTTATTTAAAATTTGTAGCGATAAAAGTATTTTAGTCATAAAATATAAAAAGTTTGACGATGATAGAACATCTACGCACTTTTTTGTGTGTGTTAAAGGATATTATTCTATTTAAATTTGTAGAATATCTCCAAAATATACGTTTTTGAAAACGGTAGAATATCTCCAAAATAAATGTTATAATCCTGTAAATTATATAAAAACATAACCCAATGGTTGCAGTATATGTTAGTGTATACGGTTAATATATTGTATAGATATGAGATTATCCAGTTGTTAGGTTCCTCTCTAGAATATCTCGCATATATTGTTTTCATAATTCATCAATGAAATACATTCTCTGAATTTCTCTACAAATCTAATCCAACAAAGAACCTCTTTTTTTTTTCTTTTGGTGTGGACCAATCGAAAACCCGAATTAAGTAAGAGACTAGTGGTTTAGTTTGGTTCGGTATTTACGGTTTAGACACGACAGCTGAGTTGTAAGGAGCTGTGTCCGGGTTATACGGGTCACCCGTTTTCCTTTCTTCGTTGGATAAAAGATCCAACGGTTACAAAATCAGATTCTCCTCGCTTTTATAATTTAAGAGAATAAAATCGATAATCATTTTGTGCATCTTTATCGGTTGTTGGTGGCAGTTATGTAATTTCACCTAATATATTATCTCTTTTATATACGTTTCAATATGTCATTATTAAAAACTTTATTTTTTCCCGTTACCGAATAAATGATATTAGTAGTTATATATAATGTAAATTATCTTTATATATATGTTCATATCACAGCACATTTTCTGGGTTCAAAAAGAAAGCTCAGTAGCTATTTTCTCTACCACAGAAGAACCTAGAACCAGAGAGAGCTAGAGAGAGAAACAGAGATCGAGAGCGAAGTGGATTTCAGTTTAGAAGAGGTGAAGATGAAGGAGATGCAAGCAATAGAGACTTCACAGCCGACGACGGTGGCTCCGGCGGTGCATAGCCGACAGTTGGGAGCTCAGTTGTCGGGAAGTATGAGTTTCAGCAGCCAAATGTCAAAGGAAGACGAGGAGATGTCTAGGACGGCGTTATCGGCGTTTAGGGCCAAAGAAGAAGAGATCGAGAAGAAGAAGATGGAGATTAGGGAAAGGGTTCAAGCTCAGCTTGGTCGTGTTGAAGAAGAGACTAAGCGTCTTGCTTTGATCCGTGAGGTATATTTATATTTAATCATTTCATACATTTTTTTTTTTTTTGAGAATTGTGCTTAATTTTGGGTTCTGCTATAGAAAATTAGATTGGGATGTAAAAATTGAACATTTGGGGGTTTTTATATTGTATAATATATGGGTTTAATTCATGTTTAAGGGGAAATTGTAGGACCCAATTGTTGGAAATTTCAAGATCTGACAATTTCATTCAACACAAAATTAATAATATTCCTTTGGTTTTTGTGTGGTTTTGTACCACTAAGCGGAGAAAATTTGGGGCTTTTGTGTTGGATTTAGGATTTAAGTGGTCAATAGCTAGAAAAGCTGGATTTAGTCTGGTTCTAGCGTTTTTCAATTTCTAGATTTGTAGTGGAACCCATTTGCTAAAAATGAGCTATGTGGATGTGAAAATAACCATTTGATTCTTCTGGGTGATGTTCAAGTTCAAGAATCTGGACTTAAGTCTGGTTCTAGTTTTTTTCCCCGATTTCTGGGTTACAAATCAATGAAAGTTTCTACATTTGCAGCACAAATTATAAAACCCATTTGTTTGTTAAAGATTAGCTCTGTGGATCAAAGCTATTTCCTTTTCATATTGATGATTAAGAAGCTAAGTGGTTAAATTGTATTTCAGGAACTTGAAGGTTTAGCTGATCCCATGAGGAAAGAAGTTGCTTTGGTTAGGAAGAAGATTGATTCTGTCAACAAAGAATTAAAGCCATTGGGGCATACAGTTCAGAAAAAGGTAAGGCCAAAACATAATCAAATCCATTGACCTGTATTCGAAATATGTTTGCTTGTGGATTAAGAGGCTAAGCTGATGTATGTACACAACGTGTAGGAACGAGAGTACAAAGAAGCTCTTGAAGCATTCAACGAAAAGAATAGGGAGAAGGTGCAGCTAATCACTAAGCTAATGGAGGTTAGTCAACAAATCCTCAAATCTCTTTCCTTTTGTGTCAAAATATAGAAATCGCCGTTCGTGTTTGAATGGTTGGTTTAACTGTTGTTGCTGTTGTTGCTGTTGTTCTGCTTCTCTCTGGTTTACGGCTCTGTGTTGTCGGGTTTTTTTTTCATACGACCTTTGCATGTGTCGATAAAGACATTAAGCTGATGATTGTCCCATAGCTCTGAGAAATGCATCAAACACTGATAGTTTTAGGCATGTTTGTTATCTTGCTGATTAAGCATTTAATCTTTATCTTTTGTTGTTGAGTTCTTAGACCGGTCTCTGTATTTGCTTAAAGCTATATGTGAGTCTTATCCATAGTTTACGGAATCAGTTCCTCCAAACTCCATCTTAGATGTCTCTCTGTGCGAGTTACACTGAACATTCTTGCCTTTTTTCACATATCATGTCTGTTAACTGGGCATATTCATCAAACCAGTCGTACTCTGATCTGTGTTTGATTATATTCACTTTGATAAGTGTTCTTGGCTTAACGGGTTTTCGAAATGAATGTTTTGCAGTTGGTGGGAGAAAGTGAAAAGATGAGAATGAAGAAGCTGGAAGAGCTAAGCAAGAACATAGATTCTATACACTGACTTTGAATCCAAGACAGAACAAAAGCTTCTCGGACCAGAGATCATTCTCTGAGTGTTTTAACCTCTACGTTTAGGTTTGGTGATGGTGAATGTAATTTATATTTTATAATCGTTGTGTGTTATATTACTACTATTATTATAATCTTTCGTTACGGTTTCTTGGAGAATCTATAATGTTTTTTAGGAAGTAACTTCAAAAAATACTCATCAAGACAGGTTTTGTAACTAAACACTACTCTTTTTCCCTCTGAACCTTTTTTCTCTATATTTTCCTTTTAATCGGTCCTCCTAACTCTTAAAAATGTTATAACATTTTGACATTTTGTATCGTAAGATGTACAAAATATTAGGTGTTAACAGTGGAAATTTCTCCATGTCATGTGCGCTGGGAAACTGAAGGGAAAAGTAAAAAGATTAAGAGAATATTGTGTGATTAAAAATAAATTAAATAACTATAAATGTGCAAAACTGCAAATTGGTAAGTTACGTTAGAAAAGATCACGGATCAGACGTGTTCTATGTTGTCCTTTCCCGAATTTGATTTATTCCAATATGACCGTTTGGGAAAAAGAATTGTTTCATGAGGACATTTTTAAAACATAGATCCAGAAGACAAACTTTTTATTTATTTATCATCATTATCTATCTTCCTAACATCTTTTAGTTAAACTACAAATAATTCAGTACTAGGTGTTGTATATGTCTTTAGACCCAGATTATAACTAATTATAACCGTTTACCTGATATAAATATTGTTCCTTTAAATTTAGCGACAAATTTGAAAAAGAACAAAAATGTTTCCAAATTAATCGAGCTGACCATATTTTGAGATATCAATATATTAGGGAGATGCATCAATGAGATATTAATGATCAATGATGATGTGGCTATTACGATGGAAAACATAGAGATATCATCATAAAATAAATAAAAATAAAGAATAATCATTAATTTCTATAGTCTTTATTTTATTTGTTTAGCATCTCCAATGTGTTACTAAATTTCCAAATCCACTCTAAATATGTATCCCATGTACATAAAATAAATTGATAGTACTATTGTATTGCTTACACCATAATGAATTATAACTACAGACAAGAGATCCTAATCGTTTAACCAAAAAAAAATAGATCCAAATCCTGAGGGAAACTCTTGGGCCAGTAATTTTACCAACAACAACTATTTAAAAAATTATATGCAACTTATAAATTGCATTAGTATGCATACTTGATATACGATGCGGTGAAGTTTCCTTTTAAATCACATGCTTAAATTATTCTACCTTATGTTAAGATTCTTTTAAGGAATTTTGTTAGCTGAAACTCGCAACCTACTTTTCTCGTTAGTTTGGTCAAATGTACACATTTGGTAGAAAATAAAAAGATTTAAGAGTTAAAAAGAAAAATTAAAACAAAATAAAGAGGCGTGTAAACTGTAAAGAGTTCATTTGCAATGATGGGCTTTTATCTTGTGAGGTATGCAACATCACTCACTCAGTCACTCATTTATCATCTTCCACCACTTTTTTTCTAAGAAAAAGTATATATATATTTCTTTTAACACCTTTGATTCTCTCTATCTTTTCTATCTGGCCCATGATTTGGACATCTCAGGAATCAAGGGCATTTCCGTAACTACATGGTAAGGAAATCTAGAATCTTCCTTGGTATTTTTTAGTCCAGAAATTGTGTCTGGACTGGGCCGGGTTATTTAAAATTGTAAGCTGTTTCATGTGCTTTATCATTTGAAACCCATTGCGTTTATTGTTGATTTAGGCCCAAAGTTCTAGTGATATCTTTATTTGTCATCGATAAAAAAAATCAAGAGATTTTGTTTTCGTCGACAGGAAATTAATAAATTATATGAACCAAATAAAGCGATTGCACTGAATCTTCAATCCTGTTAGACAGAACTAATGCAATAGAAAGCAAACCGATAAAAATCCAATTGCCAAGGATTTTAACATTAAGATATAGTATAGTTTAAAAGGGGATGGACAAACCTTTTTTTTTGGGTTTGGACATACTTGTTCTCTAGTATGTAACCCGTAATGTATGTTTGAAGGTGATAAATATCCATATGGAATTATAAACGTAATATTACTGTAAGATCGATTAGTAGGATATGTTAAAAAATATACATATGAAAAGTATGCTGAAAGTGTCTTTTGGTCGTCATTAGATCAATAAGTACGTCATAATATTTTCCCATATACATTAATTGTCAGTCTTATAAAGATATGACGTAAGTGTGTTTAACAAAAAAAAATGACGTGTGTGAAAAGAGTAGTATTGATGTAAATTGTAAAAGAATAAAATAAATGATTTGCCAAATTTATGAAATTATTTAACTAGTTATAGACCTATACATTCGCTTATATACCAAGAAAATTTAAGAGGTTATAATAAAGTCATGCATGGGACCATCGTCACTGTAGCTCAAATTCGACCTTTTTCATGGACGACACGATCCACGTCTATCGCTCTCTCTCTATTGTTTTAGTTTTAGTTTTTTCTTTTTTTGATAAAATATATTGCTTTAGTTTTACTAATTGTTTAATATTTTCTCTCCTTTTGTAATAAAAACGTGAATCATAATAACCAAAGGAACAGGTTATTTATCTTTACAGTAGCTCTGGGAAGCCATAAGGTTTCAAGAGGCCAAAATAAAATAAAAAACAGATATATTTTTCTTTTCTGTTGTTGGAAATTAAAAAAAAAGTTTCGAAACTTACTTATCTTTTCATTATATTTTCCTCACACTCACACTCTCGAACTCGAAATCTTCTCTTCTACCGAAGCAAACTAAATGGAAGATCATCATCATCATCAAAACCATCCACAGTACGGTATACCGCATCCGTCTCCTCATTTCTCCTCCGATCTCTTCAGCTTCAACCTCGTTTCGGCGCCGGACCAGCACCATCGTCTTCAGTTTACCGACAATGAGATGAGTTTCTTGCCACGTGGCATACAAGGCCTTTCGGTGGCTGGAAACAACAATAACACTATTGTAGCGAACAGAAGTGGTGGTGGAGTTGGTGGCTTTACGGACGGCGGAGGAACAGGGAGGTGGCCGAGGCAGGAGACGTTGATGTTGCTGGAGGTCAGATCTCGTCTTGATCACAAGTTCAAAGAAGCCAATCAAAAGGGTCCTCTCTGGGACGAAGTTTCTAGGTCTCTATTATTTACCCTAATTTTATTTATATCTTTCTTGATCTCTCTCCAACTTTTTTTACCCAATTTGTTTTTTTAATTCCGGTGGGGAAAGTTGAGACTAAACAAAAACTTGTGAATATTTTGAACATGGGTTTTGTTTCATAAACAATTTTTTTCTTGGAATTTCGTATACAAATTCTTACCACAAAGATTTGAAATTATTGAGCCTTTGATACAAACTAAACACTAAACATTCTTTTTCTTGTTTCCATTTTTTTTTAATTTGATAAGACTAATTACATTTCATACGTTTCTTGTTATTTTATGTACGTACGTGATTGCTTTCCATCGTCTATATGAAAAAATAATTAGGAAAAAAACTTGTGAGTATTATCTAAAAAGGGTTTGTTTCATAAAGAATCCATTAATTCCACAATACTTTTTAAATGACTGGTAAATTCTAAATTAAACAGCTAGCTTCTTATAATTTTTTTTTTCAGAAGGACTATATGGATTAGGCAGATCAGTTCACTATTTTTCTTTGGTACTAGTTTTGTTTTGCTCGAGAGATTGAATGACCAGACATTGGGAGTTCCAGTTAAAATTTCGTCAGGTGCTTTAAAGAACAAATAGAGTAAAACCACCATACAAGAAACTCTCGTCTTTGACTTAATTAGTTTGACTTTTCGTTGTTGATAATCTCTGCTTTATCTTTCGTAGCTTCTGAGATATGTTCCTCTTCTTTTGTATAACTGTGCATCGAAATATGTAGAAAACATATCTTTATGTATATATATATTTCATAAAGATATTCTTGTGAATCTGATGAAAGTCCAAATTAAAGTGAGTTTCAAACAATCCTAGCTAGTCTGGAAGTTACACATATATATCGTATGTTATCTTAATTTAATGGCTCACCAACTACTTATTAGGTCTAATATAATGCAGCCCTTATAAATTCATAATTCAAGATTGTGGTACATTATACAAATTTGAATCAATGATGAAATCATGAAACTGATGTATTTTGTCATTCTTTTGTTCCTCATCGTCTTAGGATCATGTCCGAGGAACATGGATACACTAGGAGTGGCAAGAAGTGTAGAGAGAAGTTTGAGAATCTCTACAAGTACTATAAAAAGACAAAAGAAGGCAAAGCGGGTCGACGACAAGATGGTAAAAACTATAGATTTTTCCGGCAGCTTGAAGCGATCTACGGCGAATCCAAGGACTCGGTTTCTTGCTATAACAACACGCAGTTCATAATGACCAATGCTCTTCATAGTTTTCAAGCTCCGAATCATCAGAAGCCCTTGACCAATACTCAAAGCCTTAGCGTTTCTAACAACTTCAACTCCTCCTCTGAGTTGGATCTAACTTCCTCCTATGAAGGAAATGAATATACTAGAAGAGAGGGGATGAATTGGAAGGCAAAGATCAAGGAATTTATTGGTGTTCATATGGAGAGGTTGATAGAGAAGCAAGATTTTTGGCTTGAGAATTTGATGAAGACTGTAGAAGACAAAGAACATCAAAGGATGGTTAAAGAAGAGGAATGGAGAAGAGTTGAAGCGGCAAGGATCGACAAAGAACGTTCGTTTTGGACAAAGGAAAGGGAGAGGATGGAAGCGAGGGATGTTGCGGTTATTGAGGCCTTGCAGTATTTGACAGGAAAGGCATTGATAAAACCGAAACCTTCGTCCCCTGAAGAGATGATTAACGGGAACGGATGTGATCAGAAAATGACTAATAATGGATATACTGCTGAAGAAAATAAGAGCAAAATGGAACAAAGGCAAATGACTAAGAAAAGGAAGGAGAAGTGGTCAAGCCACGGGGGGAATTATCCGAGAACCGAAGAAAATATGATGATCTGCAACAATCAAGAAACTGGGATTAACAAGAATTGTTATCAAGAGGATGGACATATGAACGAGCAAGGCCTTCGTGAAGGTGGCTCAGCTTCAAACTCCAAGGACACGAACCTTAGCCACTGCATTGCCATGTCGGCTAGTACAAACTGCTTTCCGTTGCTCATTGGAGATGGAGATCAAAACTTGTGGGACGGTTATGGTTTGAAGCTAAGGAAAGAAGATAATCATCAATAAGCTACTTTAGTTTTGCTCCTTTTTTTTTTTTTACGAAGAATAAGGGAACTAAGGGAAGCTGTAATGGGGATAACTAGATATTTTCTGGTTTTTTCGACAAAACCTTGAATTAAGGAAGAATTAATTACCGATTGATATTAATATTATATAAGATAAATTTCTAAGAGAGTATATGTGTGGTAATCATTAAGTAAATGATAATTTTTTTTACGAACCAATGGTAATATTGTAAATATTTAAATGGTTTGTAAACTTTAATTTGTATTGTCTTAGACCGTTTTTAGTTATATATTACAGTAATAATATTATTATTACTCCTGGTGAATATGTATTATTTGCATGTTTGGACATATAAAGGACTCACGTATTGTTTTTGTCGTTTCTCAAAACCCATTCATTGAAGATTCGAGAGAAATTCACACAACAAAATGTACCCATAGAAGAAACCAATGCACAAAAGGATGTAATTTGGAAATCCCATAGCTAGAGACGTACATATTTGCCTTTTAGAAGATATGTATATCCGTACAAAGGAAGAGTAGAGATCAGAGGAAGTAGAGCGAGAAAGAGAGTAACTATTTGCATTTACTTACTAATTCTTCTTGTAGAGACGAGTCAATGCGATTCCCATACATTATCATACTGCTACATTCTGATTTTGTCTTCGCACGCATTTATTTCATTTGTCCACTTACATGGGTCAGTCCAATTTTACTAACACTATACACACATTACTTTGAAACTTTCAAGATCCACCAATTCAAAAGTTTTAATTTAAAAGATTACGAGTCGATCACGTTTATGCTAAATAGCATGTATTATTGGATGCTAGTCTTTGATCTGCGGAAATGATGAGTCGAAAGCTCTAAATTTATGGACACAAGAAACAAAATCTGATACACACCAAATTATACAGCAAATTCAACTGGGTTAACGAGAATGTATCGATCTATCATGACCTCAGGATCTATTTTGAGAGTGGGAATTTTATATATTTCTTATGGTCATACGCATTATCAATGCCTAGCCCTGGTTGATAAAGATTAGTATATGTCATATTCTAATGCCTTTAGTGATTGGTCAAACTTAAGATCAGATTGACCCATTTGATGTATACCTTACATGATGTTTTATATTAGAAATTCATAGTAATAATTATAGTTATGATTTGATCAAGGGTTTGCAAATTGAGGGACAGAAACTGAGAGATGGGAAGAGACAGTAAAATTTTTAAAATAATGAGAAATAGAGAAACTGGTATGATTTTACAATGAAGAGGTGAGTTTGTCCCCTACTCTGTCCACCTATGACTCGACATATCATCAACTAAATATTTTCTATTCATTAATAATTGAATATACGTATATATAACCTATGAGTAAATTTCACTCTTTTACACCAAAGTTCTGAAACGTAGGGCAAGGCGGTATTAAAACGCTCGGGTCGGTAGTCGGAAGTTGCGATGATTTCATTTTACTCTGAATTTTAAACTTACTCAAACATTAAAAGTTATATACGTTTCTATCGACAAAAAATCTAAAACAAAATATGAAGGCACTACGTTCATTCGAAACGTTTGTTATTACTTATTACCTATGCTCTTTCCAAAAGACAAGACCTTAATTATCAATTATCAATTATCAATTATGAACGTTAGGCAATTTAATTTTGAACTAAAACGTGATATCTTTAAGGTTTTCTTAACCCAAGTTATTGTTATATAATCTTATTTTGAATTATGGGCTTTTACCGACAAAAAAAGATGAACCATATGGGCTTTTATTTCACAGCCCATCATGTAAGAGACAAGTAATTCAAGAGGGAAAAAAAAAAAAGAAAAAAAAATTCATTTAAAAAAGGAGCTAAAAGCTATGGCGGCAAAATCACGTTTCTCTGCTCAATCGCTTCTGTGCATCGATTCAACAAAAGGTATGTTGCTCCATCTTACATCAGTTTCCTTCTCAATTTTACTTCTTAAGTCTGTTGGATTCGCAAAAACCCATACTTGTTAATTTGCAATTGTTCCGAGTGAATGTGTTACCGGAGACTTGGAAATGTTCATGTTTCGGTATTTATATTATTCTATGAGCTTTGCGTTTGCTATATTTCACCTTTACTGGATTAATATGAGTTTCTTCTTGTTCGATTGGGTTGTGATTGATTGTGCTGAAATTTGTTTATGTCTGGATCGATTTGGTTTGTTCTTTTTTTTTTCTTTCTCTGAAATCGCACCAGGCTGATAATTAGCTAGAGTTTGCGTTTCTTTGAGTCGCTTTTTTAAGCGTTTGGTCTAGCTTGCCTCTATTGGAAAGATTTGTCTTACTCTGAACTCTGAAGTGATTCACTGAATTAGTTTTTGGACTTCATTGATGATACAAGGCACACTTTAGCCATAAACTAATCTAATTTCTACACCTAGTAATCTTCATTGCACTTTCACTTTGATGATTTCATTAGCTTTTGGCGTTTTCATCAAACAAATATCTATGACTAAATCCTATCAAGTATGGAGAAAAATGAGAGTTTTGATATGGTTCAACCACAGATAATAGAAAGATGAACTAGTGCTGCAAATTGTAATACCTTACAAAAAGATGAGTTTCAAACAAAAACCATTGCCCAAAACTGTGGCAAGGACTAACTAGTTTTTTCCATAAAGAGTTGCCTGCAATTGAAAGTTAATGAAAGCTAAGGTCCTCTATGACCTTGATGTATACCTTAACCCATGAATTAAATGTTTCTAATCTGTTAATGCAATCTGGAGGATTTCATTCGTCGTCTTCTTTTTTCTGTTTGGCAGCTGGACAATGCAGTCTTTTCACTAGAGTCTCTGAGATACGTTTCTTCCGGTCGAATCCCCTTACACAAACATATCCTGCATATGTTACAGTTCTAGTCAAATGCAACCAAGTAAAAACTGAATGAAGACATTATCATTTAATCCACTCATTAACCAACTTAAGCTACCTTCAATACCTTTCCTGTCAACATCTTCCATTACTGATTTTTGTTCTTTTCCTAGTGTAATCCAATCAAATGGTAGTTCATCACTATTACTCTCATGAGTCAATTTATTAGATTATTGTCAAGTCTTGTGTATAATAAGTGGTCAGCTTTGTTGGTCTTTTTCATGAATATAAAGTTTGATACTAAAGGTGTTTCTAGCTAACCATAATATAAGCATTAGAGATTAGCATACCTCTCCGGAAATTGAATTGAATTGCTTCCACTGATAAACCTAACAAATTATAAAAGCATATTCAGACATAACCTTGGATTTATAAGCATACATAAACTGACAGTTTTCGTTTGAAAATTTACCTCTACAAATCATGGATACAGAGGATCCAAAGTATGTGATACTTAATGATAGTTTCCTTATTAAATATATTGGGACTTGAATGGGGTTGATGCTAGAGCCATGGTCAGCAAAAACCTGCACAAGTATATCAAAAATTGAGCTTGTAGTAGAATGTTTCTTGTGATCATTGTGTAAATTGACTCCAATATTGGAAAAAAAACGTTACCTCGTTAGTTTGGAAGTAGGTGCCATTCAGAGGGAAGCCCCCTCTCATAGCTGTTCTGCAAGGTATCTGTTTACAAACAAGTAGTCATCTTTATAACTGCTCATATTTCTACTTGAAAATATTCTCTTGAAACCATAATCTTACCAATATAGTTCCTCGTACTGTTTGTGACTTCTCTTCCCATATACAGTTGCATAGAAAACATTTCTTATCATGACACAACGTATTGCTGTCTTGGGAACCACATAAAGGTTCAGGCGGTTGAATGGAGTTTATTGTTTCACCTGCTATAAAATGTTGTACAATCACATGTTAGACAATGATTTATATGCATATATAAGGCTGGAAACCCATAAATATGAAGTGTTTTTCATATTTGATCCTTGAAAAGAATAATCATAGTCAGCTCTTATTGTGTTTTCTTCTTACCTGGGGTCCAAATAGCTAACAGATAGGGAACACTATCCTCAGTTTCTCGCCTCTCAAACTGTAAAATATCAAAGAAGCTTCTAAGACGTGGCGAAATATAATTTTTTTTGCTAAATCCTTTGCAAGAGTTACTAACCTCTAGCAGAATGGGATGGTCGTCCGGGAGCTCATAGCTATCACATTGTTAAAACAAACAGAAACAAAAATTTAGAAAGACAATCAATATGAGACAAATGCTGAGTAAGTTATCAAATTTACAGTTTATGATATGAAAGTGGCCACTCACACAAGGTGCTCTGTACGCAGCTTTTCTGTAGTCTGTAGTTTAGGTCTGGGCATTGATGCTTCTTGAGAGCTTACTACTACTAGATCCTTTGATGTACCAGATCCTTTTTTAAGCATGATTGTAGGAATTACATCCTTATTTTCCCAAGGATCCTTTGATGTACCATTCTCTGTACCCCAAGGATAATCCTCAATGTCGTGCTCTATATATTCTGGCTCGGGTGAAGCTGGCTCCTCAATGATTGGTTCACAGTTTCAGGATCTTTGTGCTTCTTGATAAAGAAATAAAGACTCCTGAAACTTGACCACAACATTCTTGCGTCTTCTCTCATGAATTACTACAGTAGTTTTCTCTTCTGGTTCTGGTAGAGCAAGACGTGCACTGCCATATACACAAGTGTAAATATGTATAAAATTATATATACCTATCACTTACTAGAAATTAATTCAGTAATTATAGATTTTTTGTGGATATAACCTTGCACGTGAACTAGAGTAATGTCTGCACTCTGCTTTCATTGGACATGCATTGCAATTGGGTTTGTCTTTTGTGCAAAAGACCTACAAAATCCGCAAATTATATGAATATTCCTCGGCCATTTTAAGTTATCATTCCACAAACAGAATAAATTTTGAGAAAAATGGAACGTAGCACATGAGTTTTATTTGAGGTACCTTCCCGAATGTAATCATACGGTAATGCAGTTCATACCTAAAAATTGTAGAATACAGTGGAGTTCTCAGTAAAATTTAGGGGATTCGAGTAACAATAGATGCTACGCAAAAGCAAGATTTTTTACTTACAATGTTTTCTGATCAAGCTTGCATAGGCGTGGCCAGAGGTACTCTTGAACCGAATTTAATACAGGGTACCTAAACATAATTAAGGGCATACTGATTGTAATTTCTTATGTTCCTTTCATTGTTTAACAAGTATCTTTTAAAGAATTGCTTACAGCTCGAGAAGATGCATTTGCAGCTCATCAGGCAGTGGCTGTATGGGAACCCATCCTAGTCTCACAGCTATGCGTCCAACATTGGTGTCAACCTGCACTTTTTAATTATCTAAATTTTGATATATCTATCGCTCATTCATTAGAGTTGAATATTCTTCATTAACTTACAGGGAATGCAACTTGATGTGAAGACAAAAGTCTAACACATTCCACACTTTTCAATCCTAATCCGTTTATGCTTAGTAGATACTCCATGCAACATTTAGTAGTCACGTAACTCCTCTATTTCACCCTTAAAATGCTATGGCACTCTAGGCTATATTTAATCTGAATTTTTGTAAATATAATATTCTTACTTTGCTTGGTCAGGAGGAACATCTCTTAGCCACTCTAAATTGATGCTTCCATGGTCTTGAACCAGTCTATTTAAGAAGGCCTGTCCAATTTCAAAAATCAAAATGCAGCTTGTTAGATTGTATATTTCAAGTATATAGCGTAAAATGTTTATTTAGTTAGTCAAACCTTGATTCTTCTGGAAAGCATAATATGTATCCCCGTTTTCTGATTATACCAGCGATCTTGTTTACATTTGTACACCGGAGTGCATCCCAGTCAACAGTGTCCATTGTTCTTTCTGCACTCTCTCTCTTTTTTCCACCAATTTCTGTTTGTCTTCTCAAACTATCCCAGTCAAAGCTTTCCTTTGGCTCGTTCTTTGCTGGTTTACGTTTGGAAGTAGTCGGTTTCTTTCCTTTCTTCTTAATAGGCTGCTTTGTTCTTGTTTTCTTTAGCTGGTACGGTGCCTGAAAGGTACTCTTCAGTTCTTGTTGATGGCTGCACATAGGTTGAACTAGACTCTCTTCCTCATCACCCTTTACTTTCTCACTTGCTTCTGAACCAAAGTGTGTCTCAAAGCTGTTGGTAGGAGGATCCAGCAGCATCAGTTTTAGTTGGTTTGTAGAACTGATGGAAACTTCACTAGGCTTCCTGACTACAAACAGCATCAATTTCGTCATCATCATCAATCTCCTGTATAATGATGGACTCTGGATAGCGAACTTCATGAGTTACTGAACTTCCCCACTCTTCATGACATGATCCCTTGTTGACGGGAAACTCAGCAGCTAGATTCATAAAGACAGAACTGCAAAAGTGAAGAAGTTGATGATTTAGAAACCATTCCTTTTGCATATATCCACTGTTTTATTAGAATTCTCTTGAATGCAGTTACCTTGATGCATGGTCCGTGACACACTAGGTGAGGAAAACTCCTACAACTGAATCTACGACAGATCCTTTCCAAGGTGAGAACTTTCGATTGCCTGCAGTAACAGGCTTGCTTTTAGACCATTTTGCTTTGTATACAAACATGATTTGATATTTGAAACTCAAAGCCACGAAGCAATACTGTAGTTAAAGCAATAGATAGTACCTTGTACAAGACGCATACGAGCAATGAAAGAGTTTGCTCGGTCCTGGAACAGTTTTCTTTCGTCTGCCCACGATTGTTTCTTCTCCTCATCTGAACCATCAATGCCTTCACTTTGGCTACTCGCCATTAACAGTTTCCAGACCCTCTTGGTTTCATCATCCACTTTTACTTTTGATTGAAAGTTTTTTGCATTCGGATATGGCATGACTGATCCATCTTTCTTGTGTGGAACTAGCGCCCTTTGCTCTTGATATGCCTTTTTGTGTAGGATAACTGCAGTTTCTCTACTCTGTGGAAGGCAAGGACTCTCTCGGTTGATGTCTTGTTCTTCAAACAGCTTAGTGATGGCATCAATTGAAATGCTTCTTTCCCACAGCTCTGCTGAAGATGCTCCTACAATTTTAGTATTGATTAAAATTTAGAAATCTAGGAAATATTAAAGATGAACTTTGTTTGTGTTGTCGAACCTGTTGAGTTTTGGTGTTGCCACTGCAGTTGTAATACTCTTGAGTTAAGTTGGCTTGCTATTGCGTCTCTTGTGCTACGCTTGTTTCTAGAAACTTTTGATTGCATCTCTGAGACAATGGCTTTCAGCTGCGGAACACGAAAGTTCCGGGATCGGGTTACTGTACTAGATTTCTTTCTTTTCAACTTCTTTTGATCATTAATACCTCCCAAGCATCGAGAAATGTGAGAATCACTTGGAAGCTTAACTTCTGGTTCCATGAGAGTTGTTGGTTCTGTGTTGACTAGGGACAGCGTAGAACTGAGACAATCATTGCCTGGTTCTGAAGACGGATAGATTCTTTCTTTTCTCATCATGCCATTGGTTCTTCTTCTCTTAGGTATGTTACAGAATATCCTCCATGTTGAATCTGGTAGTTCTTCTGAAGCCAAAGTGATCCCACAATATTCATCTTCTTCTTGAAGATCGTAGTCATATCTTAAAGATCTTCTGGTTGATCTCTTTGGCCGAACAGCTTCAGAAGTTTTAGTATCAGTATCAGTAGCAGCAGCAGCAGAGGATTTTTTAACGCCTGATTTAGATGAGGATCTATTTATTTTGCCTTCCCTAACAACCTTAGCCCTGACCTTTTTTCTCTTTAATGTTTGCTTTGGTGTTTTCAAAGGAGCCTTGTCATCATCTCTTGCTCTCTTTCCTTTCTTCTTGATAGTTTGGTTAGGCTCCTGATCTGTTTCAGGCAAACTTTTTCCTGGCGTCTCTAAAGTTATTGGAGAAACCTCAGGCTTGGTTGGTTGCGAACTGGTGCTCATTATCTCTTCAGGTGTAAGATTAAGATCATAGATAAACTTCTGCGAAGTTGACACATCATCATCTGTGGTTCACCAAGAAACAAAACAAGATACAAGTCATGTAATAGAATCCATGATTTGAAACCTCACTGAGACCACTTTACTATGCCTTCTTTAAAAATTTCATTCACTAACCGATAACTCATTTCACTCTGATCTTATCTACAGGTTTGGTGTACACATAGACGCCTATTTTATCTTAAAGGTTCACTCTATATCTATTCTTCAGTACGTAAATTGACAAACCAAACCATCTAACTCTTCATGCAATATGACAATTTGAAAAAAGGTAAATCAGGCACAAGTTGTACTCACATTGTGGCTTTTCAATTGTTGTCTCTGCAGCAATGCCTGTATTATTTATCCCAAGAGAGGATCCAGGGTTCAGCATCCAAGGATTGGACTCCATCTTCCAACTATTAATCCAAGAATCCATGGAAGATTGAGGGATTAGTGATGATCCACCAACTGATGAACTTGTGCCGACTCTATCATTAGCCAGAGCCAATAATTGCGTACAAGACATATTGTACAGCTCAGGTAAGTCTTCAAGACTAAACCTCCTCCTCCTGCGTTATCAATAATTCCATTTCACATCTCTCCTCATAAAGTATAATATCAAAATTGCCTTTGTTATCTCAGTTTTTGCATTTACTCATGTTGTATAAGCATTGAAAAATTATCTTATTTATTTTCTTCCTTTTGCAGAATCACAAAACATTTGGAAAACCCAAAAGAAGCAGAGTAAATCAAAAACAAAAACCTGTCTGATTGCATGTTATGATCGATCGATTGGTCTTGTTGCAGACCATGTATCTCTGGTCTCACTTGAACCCTAGCTTCTTTGTCTCTCCCTTCTCCTTCCATATCTTCAAAAGCAGATCACTTCCTCTTCTCTGTTCAATCTAACAATTTGCCTATGGGGAGATAACAAAAATTGAATTACAGATCAGTATAAAGGTGAAGAAGCATGTATTTTTGGTCATTGAAAGAAACCATATTTGTATATACAAAGTGATTCTTTTGTGGTAGGTGAAACCTCCTCAAAATCTTTAAAATTTAATGTCAATATCCATTGAAAGAGAGAAAGAACACAATAGGTTCTTGATTAAAAAAGTAACCTGAAAATGAGAGCTTGAAGCTGCAAGAGGGATGATTACCAGAGACTAAACGATAAAAGCCAAGTCAGCCAAAAGAGTCTTGGGAGTTTCAGAGTCCAGACAAAATTCAAGATATAATTTATAGAGAGGACAATAGTCATGAGTCAAATTTTCTCCTAAATCTAAATCTTTTATTTTTATTTTCAAGTATTCTACTTTATAATCTTCCATTTCTAAAAATAATCATCCTTATCATCTGCTACTCTTAAAAACATTTGTCTTATTATTCAAAATTGAGGATATACTTACAAAATATAATTTATTAAAATGTGCCACGCGGTGTATTTATTAAATATGTTCTTATAAATTTTATAAGAAGCCAAAATTTTGACAATTGAATTTTAATAACTACTATAAATTTAAGGATATGAACATTTTAAATTCAAACTTTGAATATATTTGAATGAGATTTAGGTATCATAATTATAATTTTTAAATGTGACATGCGGCATAATTTATAAAATATATCATTTACATTGTTCTAAATTTTAATATTTGATTTTTCAAAAATTTCTTTCTAATGACTTAGAACTCTCAAGATGTTAATTTACTTTAATTCTTTAAATATAATGAAAGATTAATACCCGATTTGTGAAAATTATAACCATAAATTAATGACAAATAAATGAAATAATGGAAAAATGATTGTAAATTTCTAGCAAATCTTTTAGATGGCCAAATAATTGCACAAAGTGTTGGAGAATTTCACTGAATTGCGACAATTCGTTACTGTTGCCAGGTGGCAACTTAATTAAGTCAGAATAGTTAGTGACTCATATGACAATTTTGACACGAAGAAGGGTTTGTGATCATGGGTAAGAAGTGATGGATTAATTATAGTGAAATTTTAGTGTTAGTGAGATAGTGGAGCACGAGCTATACGACCATTTCTCTAATTTTGGTATCTTTTCGGACTGAGCTACCTAATGGTGTTACGGAGACTCTTGCTGAGTCCAAAACTGGTCAGATTTTTTTTATAAAATTGAAAAAGGCCCTAGTTTACTTAACATTATTACAGTACTCAGTTTAAAAGAGTTATTGAGTTTCACTGCACTATTAAAAATTTAAAACTGTATACTGTGCGTGAGCTTTTTCTTTTGATAAATGTACTTGAGCTTTTTCTTGTGGACCACTTGCTTCTTTCTTTCGCTGAGTCTCTGTAACACAGTCACAGAATATTACCTCTCGTAACTTTTTCCAATTTTTGGTAAAGAACACCAATATAGTTTTAGCTCATCTTTTGTTCAAAAATAATGTAATCTAATGAAAGTATTCAACGAAAATGTAATCTACGATTAAGAAAAAAACCAGTTTCCAAACGAAACTGAAAATAAATAATACCAAAAGTGAAAACAAAGAAGAAAGTAAACAAATAAGAAAAACAAAATGCTGCATTTGAGAGATTCATAATAAATGCTGCATTCTGTTGTCGGGCTACTGCTCAAAAAAAAAGTGTGTGTCATTGAGTGGTCCGCGCAAGTGACGGAACGCGTGACCAAACAATAAAATCACGTGTCGATTCCGTTATGAAACCGTTTTACGCCGTCAATAATCCCGTTATCTGCAAAAGTGATTGATAAATTTGGGCCTGAAATAAATATTTACGGCCCATTAAAATCATTGAAATTAATGCAAATAGGCGTGGAGACTATGTGAACCCATTCTTATATCTTGTGAGAATTTGAAAACCTGCTTTATATTGTCTTCTCTCGTGACAAATAAACACAGCAAATTACCAAATTCTATTGCAATTGGACCTAGATGTTTCGTTGTGCCCATTAATTAAGTATGTGTTGGGCTGAAGTGTCAGACCATAAAGCCTTAAAGTATATTTATATTCAATGAAGAACTGAGGGACAAGCGCAGGTTTGCCCGAGAGGTTAAGGGGGAAGACTTAAGTTCTTCTGCACATAAGTGCGCGTGGGTTCGAACCCCACAGCCTGCATTTTTATTTTTCTATTTCTTCAAGAATGTTGTGTCCCATTATTGTCGTCTGAATAAAACATAATTGTTCGGATCCCTAATATATTTTATGCTTAAACTTCGGCCTTCGGGAATTGTCCGGTAAAAGAGAATATGGATCTATACAAAAATTAAAAAGAATTAGAGACGATACTTGGCGTGTTTGTCTATATTGTATCAGAATATTTAATAGAACAAACCTAACTTACTCTCATGATCTCATCGTAACTACAATAAAAAATAAATATGGGTTGGATAGTGGAAAATGGTAACGGAGTGGCGTTTAATTACTTTGTAGTGTTCATAGTCGGCAAATTGAAACATCAAACTCGATATTCATATTCAACCATCACATTTTTTCATCTCGGTCATTTCGATCCGTATACATTGAAACATCAAAATTTAATTTTCGAAAATTTTTATTTACCATGTACAATACCTTTTATATTATATTTACTTGTAGATATATCCTTAAGCTCGCAGTGGCATACAAATTACAAATATAAATAAAGTTCGCTGAATCCCTTACATTTGACATTTTGTGTGTTTGCTCGTAAATAAAATTATTTAACAGATAGGGCCAACTTACGATAAATGATCAACATCACATAACTATGGAGTAGTAGTCAAATAAAGTAGATAATGTTAAAAGATTACCGAATGCAACAGTACAATTTTTTTTTTTTACAGAATAGTGTCCCACGTCATTGCACCCAAAGAAAACAAGTCACAACTAGAAAATTAAAAATCCAACCCCCACATTTTTCCCTCTTCTCACATTCGGCCCTTACATTTAATCTTCAACCTCAAAACCCACTCAACGACTGACCAGGCGAGGATCAACATCAACCCTAGCCACACCAGCCGGCGCCTCCTTGGCCACCTCAACCTCTCCCTTAACAAACTCCACCGCCACGTCATCATCGATCGTCTTCACCTGTTCATCGTCGTAATTCGGATCACCTTCGTCCATCGCCGGCGGATCTGGCTGCATCTCGTAATCCTCCATCCGATCTGGTCCCTCCCACGTGTACTTACCACCGTGACCGGACTTTGGCGGCGGTCGCCTAAGCGGAATTCCATCTGAAGGATGTCGATCCATCCGCTGAACACCTTTCTCCATCAGCTTCCGCTCAATCTGCTTGATCGTCTCCGGATTACGAGTCTTCAATTCAAACTTATCCACACATTTACGACCTTTCTCGTTCTTCTGCTCCGCCCGTAGCACCACCGTGTTTTTGGTTTCGTCAACTGATACCGTCTGCATCCTTTTTTCGCTCTACGAACAAATCGAATCACAATACTTCACCAGCTCTGCGTTTGCGTTTACAGCAGCGAAGAGTCTGTTTATATATAGAGACTATAGAGTGAGGTGAGTGAGGATAAGAAGGGAGGGGACAAATATCTGATGAAGATTCTAGCACCTCCATTGTTTTTTCTCGTAGATTACGGAAACGTCTCATTTATTTTTATTTTTTTAAAATTTTTAATGATATGTCATAATTATCCATTCGTGGCGGATACATTAACTGGGCCTTTGCCTGCATTTTACCATTAGGCTTTTACTTACATATATGTCTCAAACGGTGGGCTTGACTTCGTTAACTATAGGCACGCACATTGTTTTTTTTCCCGTTCATATCACGATCAGATTATATAGAAAGATACGAAATCGATAAATAATAACTCATAGAAAATGATATTAAAAGGTAAGGAATATACAAAAAAAAAAAAAACTTGGTGAATGGAGAGCAACTCCAGAGACTCTCCTTTTTTTTTTGTCAACTCATCTATGAAATATAATTACTTGGGGAAAAACGAGTTTATAGAGTTACAGAAGCCTTTATGAATCAAGGTACATACTAACTCACACCCCTCCCGCTTCGATCAATCAAAGTACCCACTTGTTCTCCACATAACGCCTTTGTGATGTTCCCAGCTTCCAGAAAGTTAAATACCACAACTGTTTTTTACACCCACAGATCAAGGATCAGTCATTACATTCACGGTTTCATTCTATCATCATCTGCTAACTGATCATCACGACCTAAGTATAATGAAATCAGGATTCTAGAGGTCACATCTAGAGTAAACCATTGCTCCAGTGTCTAGGTCACTAAGTTTAACCATTTATCACACAGTATAAAACGTACTAGCCAACAATGGAAAACGAAGAAAAAAGAGAGAAGAAAATCTCGACCTGGGATGCTGTTCTCTTCGCAGAAGTTAAGGGCCATTGTATCCATTGACGTAAGACCTCTAGAAGCCAAATCTTGAAATGTTATGTGTTCAAATGTCACGTTACTATCTTGTGAATGGCAGTCATAAACACCATCAACGTTTGTTCCTTTCACCACTGCCTCCGCATTAACTGAATGTGTACGAGAGGCCTTAAGTTAGGACTTATGACCATTTACTAATGGAAAGATAGTATATCAATTCTTAAGTTAGTTTAAGTTGTTGCAGTAAGGAACACCAAGAGGGAGTAAAAGAGTTGTACTGTCTATAGCTCGAAGGGCTGCAGATGCATCAGATGATAAAAGTGGATTTCCAAGCGTTGCACCTATGCCACCAAATATTACCACTCTTCCCTTATCTAGATGCCGAGTGGCTCGTTGCCGATTGTAAGGCTCACCGACGCCTTGAACCGATATTGCAGTTTGTAATCGTGCCTGAACCCCAATTTTCTCCAGGGATGATTGAAGTAAAGCAGAATTCATCACAGACGCCATCATACTGTTACACAACAGAGATTTGGTAAGCAGAACAACCTATCTCCACCAAAACAGAACATAGATTGTTGATCTGAACAACCCATCTCTAAGATGTCGATAAAAAATAGTAACACAATAACAAATTCGTTTCAAAATGCATGGTGAGACCATTTGATTCATTATAAACAACAACAGATCTGTGAGAACTTCAGAGTACGATGAACCTTTATGGATGCATAACCCATCATTATAGCAGATCAATTCTCATAACGGTATTTGCGCCAGCTAGTTCGATTATCATACTACAGAAATATAATTCCATGTTGATCGCTTTAGAAAAAGACCAATACATTCTGAAGGAAAAAGCTACTGAAATATTTGACCAACCTGATATGATATGCAGTGGTTCTATCCAAGCCAGTAGCAGTAATCCAAGTGCTGCCGCAAAAAAAGTTCCGACTCCCAACAACTATGGCTACCTGGAAAAAACAGATTATGAATAACGTTTAACTGAGAAAAGATAAAAGTAAAACACTAACAATCTGAAGCAAAGTGTTACCTCTACACCAAGACGACAAGCCATTGCAACTTCTCTTGCGATCAGATTGATGACCTAAAATATCAAGCAGAGAATTTAACTCTGACACAGATAGTGAAAATATGCATCAATAAAAGATTGATTATACATTCTGGAAGAAACCTTTGGATCAATGTTATTAGGACCCGTGCAGGCAAGAGCAGCACCACTGATTTTAAGAATCACTCTTCGCCATCTAGGGTTTGATGTAGCCTTGGACTTGACGTTATTTATTTGAACTCCAGGGTTATATGTTACCAAAGGATACCTGAAAAGAGAATACAAAAACCAAAGACTTTCACTTTCGCAAGAGCAAACAAAGAGAGGGCAAGAACAATACAACAGGGTTGTTAATGATCTATTTCTGCATTACCTCCTCGCTGGCTTTACAGTATTCCCCATTGAGCTGCCGCTTCTATCTTCATCAGACGCACCTTTGGTGGCTAAGGAATTGCCCACAATCTCTTCCATCTTCTTAAACCAAGGCCAATGGCTAGCTGATGTTCCACCGCTGCTCATCCTATGCCTTTCTAGCTTATATCTCTTCTTGAGATTATCGATCTTGTTCTTACACTGTTCTACACTCTTACTCAGCTTGTCGCACCTCTCGCTCACCGATGAAGCAACATCTTCCCAATCTCTTCCCCGGAGATTCCCTCTGTTGAGCTGTGTGAACTTATCCGAATACGCATCTAACAAACACGCGATCGCCGCGTCACTCCACTCTTCCCTATCCTTCCTGTACTCACCGGCGGAGGAAGACGATGTTCTCGGCCTTTTGAAGCTACCATACGGCGTGGTCTCACCCCCATTCGTTGTTCCACCGTCACTAAGCTCTTCCTGACTCTGTCTCTTCTCCACACGACCACCTCCGAGTCTGGATCTGTTCGCATCGAGATCTTCGTCTTCGTCAACAGCTGTGTTATTATCATACGGATTCGAATTTTCGTCCGCTGAGAAGGGATTTACTCCGTGAAAAGCAGAAGAAGCCTCGACTACGACATCGTTCTCGTCGTCCTCGTCGCCGTTCCTCTGGTGATGCGGCAAATGGATCTGGTTCGATGGCTTCGGGGTGAATCGCCTAGGAGCGTATGTCGGGTGATGAAGAACTTGGTGGTGGTGGTGATGGTGTGGGTTAGGGTTTGACTGATCGTCTCCAAGTAGAGAGAAATCGTCATCACACGACGCCATTAAAGGTGCCGTTAGGGTTACGGCGGCGGTAGTACCCGAAACGGCGTTAATTAGCGGCGAGAGAACGAAGAAACGGAAGGGGAAGGCGTGAAGGCGTGAACTAGCGTAAAAGGGAATGGGCCGTGACAACGGCTCCGTTAGGGACTAGTGGTTAAGGATGGAAAAAAAAAACTTAATCAGAAAAACCAAACCGAACCAAACCTAAAATTATGTGACTCGGTTCGGTTTTGGCTAAAATGCATATTTTCAGCTTTCCAACAAAATCCACAATATTAAAACTTAGTACTCCAGTAAATAAATTTAGCACTATGATTCTGTCTATATATGATCAAAATATTTAAATTATAAAACCTTTATATTTTAATGGCAACATTTAAAATTTCAATTGATGTAACGGGAGAAAATCTTTAATACCACTAATAGAAAACGTTAGGAAAAAGGTGTTACAACAATTACATAGAAATCACTTTGCCATTATTTTGTTCAAGGACATGATTTGTACCTTATACTTCAACGACACTAAATTCATGTCGGAATTGTTTATCATTTAACTCGACTTGGTATAATATTCGGCCAGGAAAATACAGATTTCATTAGATGACTTCAAAACACGTTTTTTACGCTATTTTTTGTTGTCTTTATAATTTTCCACATTCTTCTCCAATCTGTCATATAATACATAATAATAATAATAAAAATTTGAAAAACGTGGAACTACATCACTAGTTAAAATGTCTTTGTATTGCTCATTGAATCTTATTGTAATCGCAAGAAACATGTACAAAACAGAAGTTCTGCTCTCAAACAACTAAACAACTAGATGAAAGCCAGGCACAGTGATATTGATATGATGGTTTGGGTTCTATCATCTCGAATCTTTGCCACATTATTGACATTGTATACTTTGCTTTCACCCTAGTTAAACTTTCTCTCAAGTAGTCAAGTATGTGTACCAGAATATCTATTCTTCTTACAAATATTACCACAATTCTTGACTATCTCAAATAAATATCTACAAAACTCTAGTTGGTTAAAAAAATACAGAAAAACAAAAAAAATCCCTATTATTGTCTCGATGTATACTATAGTATATAAATTTAGACTCATTAATTATAGCAAAAGCGCCCGTGGCCTAATGGATAAGGCGTTTGACTTCTAATCAAACGATTGTGGGTTCGAGTCCCACCGGGCGTGCTTGCTTTTTCAGTCATCTTTAGTTGTCTCGATAACGGTTTTTTTTTTTAAATATAATTTTGAATACCGTCCCAGCAAAGCCCCCGTGGCCTAATGATCAAACTAGAAAGTATAAATTGATTTAATCGAATTTTAAGACGTACGATTGATAAATTTCCTCATACTTTACCAATTAAACATTTAAATTACCTTCTGCCTCTACACTTTAAACATTAAAGATTAATAATTTGCTAATTATGTCGAAAACGTGAGAATCCTAGCATCCTCAGTCCTCCACATTAGAAACTAGATAGTTTATAAAATCGAATCTAAAACACCAAATCCTAACACTAAAAAGCTGAAAATATGAAACATTTAATTTCATCACCCGGTAGCTGAACTCGGGTCAACCCGTTTACCCGAAGACTGAAACTCCGTCGACTCAATCTCCCTCCGCCGTAAAATAAGAATCATCCTATCCGTCGCAAGCCTCCGTCGCTGATTCTCAAGCTTAGCTTTCTCCATCTCTCTCTCCTTCTTGCTCCGATATCTCAACCACTTGACTCTCTGCTTCTCCATCTCCACCGCTTCCCACTCGTATCCAATCTTCTTCTCCTCAACCTCCAAAGCCTTCCTCCTCATCCACTCCTTCTTCTCCCACGCGCTTTTCCCCGTGTCTTCCGCTACACGCGCCGCTTCTTCCTTCAAACGTTTCACCGCAGCCGATACCTTTCGCTTCTTCCTCGTCTCTACTTCTTCCTCTTCCTCCTCCTCCTCCTCCTCCATCTCCGACTCTGAATCCTCCGCCATATCCGACTCTACTTCCTCCTCCGCCTCACTCTCCACAATCCTCGCCATTCTCCCAGCTTCCACCGCGTGAAAACAACTCTGCTGCTCCGGCGGACGTTGCTGAATCTGCTGAACCGGAACCGAAATCGGATTCTCTGGATGTTGTTCGTGACCACCGAGATGGCCACAACTATTGTGATAAGCACACATCTCTCTGAAAAAGAGATGTTTAGAATTAAGCAATTTCTTGACTTCGTCTTTCAACTTCGGAGTCACATGATCCATAGTCTCGAGCAATCCTTGATTCTCAACGACACGACAAGCTGTTCCTTTACCGAGAATGTCATTAACTCTCTTGTACCTCTTGTTCAAATCATTAAACTTGTCTTCACACTGTTGCGGCGATACAGAGAAGCCTTTCTCCACCATAGCTCTCGACACAGATTTCCATTTCCCTTTCTTCTGCAACATCGCTCCTCCTCCTCCGCTGCTTCCACCGCTGCTCTTTTTCTTGGCGTCGATTGGATCGGCTAAACCAGCTTCGTCGCCGATGTAGAAGACCGCCATGATCAGAAGGCGAACCATTGTGTCAGTCCATTTCATCCTATGCCACTGTGACAATTTCCTCTTCCCTTCTGTTCCTGCGCTATCTTCAGGGTTACAACCGGATCCAGAACCTGAACCACGGTCTTCGTCGTCTCCGCCACCACCGCAGCTTATCGGTGATAATTGTTTGGGTTTTGAGGCGTATGGGTATAAGGATTTCATCGGCGGTTGAGTCTGTTGATCGCCGGCGGTAGGGTAAGGATGAGGATGCTGGAATTGAACTGAATTTTGGGGATTTTGTGGATTCTGCGGCATTTCTAAGCTTAACATTCTTGGACTAAACCCAGAAAACATCACATTCGAATCCATCGAATAATCAAAGCAAAAAATTTGAAAAATCTGTAAAGAAATGAAATCGGAATACCACGAATGGTTAATTATAGTATCGACGAGTTCTAGTTTTGAATTAGTTGTGTTGAAAAAGTTTTTTGTTTGTGAAGCTGTTTCAGAATTGGAGTCAAAGGATGAGGAAGAGAGAGATAAGAGTAATATACAGAGAAGAAGAAGAAGAAGCAGAGCAGCTGCTGGTTTTGGAAGCGTCAAAGGGATGATCTGAAAACTGCCCATAGTTTTGTGGTTTTGCTTTTTACTTTTTTTTTAATTTAGTTTCCTTTTTGGGATTACAAATCAGCCTAAACCAAGGTGCTGGTTTTCTCAAAACAATGGAGCTGCCTTTTTTTTTTTTTTTGCCACCACTGATAAATAAATCCAAAATCCATGCAGATTTTTTCATTAGATTTTTATTAATTATTCACAATTTGAATGATAAATACATATTTTTCTAATCTTAATAGTTTTTAAAAGTGCACTACCCATTACAATATCAACATCAATAATTATATAGCGATAAGTTTTGAAATATTTACACCTTTTTTTAATTATTATTTATGTCATACGAATCTGCATAAAAAAATCTGCAAGAATCAATCATTTATTAGAAAAGTTTAAAACATCAGCCAATTATAGTAACTGTGTAACAGTGTAATAGTACATTACTTTTTGGCTTTTACCAGTTTTAGACCAGCCCTGTTTAAAACTGAGATAATCTTTTATTCGTTGTAAAATCTCATGACTAAGATTTTTGTTAACTAATTAACAAAAATAATTTCACTAGTTATACGTATTTGTGCCCGATCTCTACAACGTTTTGAGTGCGAGCTTCGATTACAAAATGGCCACATTGATTTCAACATTGAACAATTTACATCTCCAGAATCTTTACACTGAATAAACAAGATACGAATCTAACAATTTTCATCAGATATCAGTGTACCAGTGGCTATAACCAATCAATCGAGATGATGGATTTGGTACACAGCGAAGATCTTGATTGGTACTAAACAAGATTGGGCTGTAAAATTATAAATCAGGGAAAATTTAATAAGCTATGGAGTAAAAAATAGGAAGTTTTATTGGAGGTTAGCCTCACATTACCTGCTGAAAAACAAAAGGTGTCCCAAAGTCATACAAAGCGTGCGACCGTAGCAAATAAAGGTTACTCATTGGGCTAGTGTGACTAAAAAGCCCATCGGACAGACCCGAGAGAGAGAGAGAGAGAGAGAGAGAGAGCTTCTAACAGACAACGAGAACCTCAAGAACAACCATGGAGACTAGGAAGACTCTGATGTATTCTTCCTCTCCTTGGATTTGATTTATCCATCACAGCTTTCAAGCTCAGTGCATCAGAAGCTTAAAAATGATGTCATCATTTACCAAGAAATACTCGTATCCAAGAGCTTGAGCTCGGTTTCGAAATTCCTCCATTTCTTGCTCCGCGACTTGGATTCCGACCAGTACGTTTGCGCCCGTCTCACCCTTTTTTTAAACAAGGAAGATTGTATAGTTAGGAGGAGCCTCAAAGCTACTTCAACGCTGTTTATAGGTGAAATGGTGAAGTGGGAAACAAACCTGTGCACGGTAATGGAAAAGGCTAATGTTCCACCGTGGACTGAAAGAGTCCAAGAAGTTCATTAGAGCACCAGGTCTCTCCGGGAAGGTGAATCGGCATAGAACCTCGTCTTCAACACTTGATCTTCCACCCATCTGATATGTATAAAGTGTGACTCACATATCAACTTTGCATCAACCAATGGGAATGAATTGAAATTGTAGTAATCCTCAAGGAGAAATTGATTCAAGGACATACCAAGTAACGCAGGTGATCTTTCACTAAGTCACTGGTTGTGAGATTGGAAGTTCTGAGTTGAGAAGCTTCCATTCTCTTCTCTAGTGCTTTGAGCTCTCCAGCTGTGTGCACTCCAACACTAAACAACAATTAATACATCAAATTGTGCGGATTAAAGGATGAATAACCACTCGGGAAAGAAAGAATTTCCCAGGGACGGACTTACCTGTATAGTACAACAGCCTCCTTTTCTGAGCTGCATCTATATTTGAACTCGGTTATGTTCATTGGTCCAACCTGCATCCATTAATGTATTAGATTCCCTCTGTAGTGTGATTTACTTCTACATGCTATAATACCAAACACACACCAGTTCACAGAATTGCTTAAAGCTTCCAGGTTTTTCCGGCATGATAGTAGCAAGAAGAGCCTCCTGTTGCCTACCGACATTGGCGAGTTCTGTCACAATCCTTAGCTTGTCAAAGTTCATGTTTGCACCACTAGTTATGGCTACAACATTCACGTCCTTTAGGCCATAATATTTACAGTATGCTTCAGCTCCAGCAAGCGCAAGAGCCCCTGCTGGTTCTAATATGTTCCGTTTCTCCTCAAACATGTCCTGTAGAGACACAAGTACACGATTATCTACAATGCGGTCTGCACCAGCGATAACAAATCAAGGATATAACTTACCTTTATTGATGCACAAATAGCATCACGAGTGACAAGAACAACACCATCCATCAGGTTTCTGCTTATACGGAAAGTCTCTTCACCAACTTCTTTAACTGCAACACCATCTGCAAAACCCCCAACCTTGTCCAATATCACCCTCTCACCGTGATGCAGTGACAACGCCATTGCATTAGCATCAGCTGGTTCTACACCAATGATCTTCACCTGCATAAACACAGAAGTCACAATAAGGAAACATAAGCTGCAGATTCTAGACAAAAAAAAAAGAACCCACTTCTCAAGAAAATTGTCGGATTTAGTAACAAGAACAAAACCATGGTGAGAAGAAAAAGAGTAGTACCTCGGGAGAAACCCTCTTGACATAAGCAGCAATACCAGCTATTAAACCACCACCACCAACAGGCACAAATATAGCATGCAATGGACCTATAGCCGTAGCTTGACGAGTGATCTCCATCCCAATAGTGCCTTGTCCAGCAATAACATCCGGGTGATCAAAAGGAGGTATAAACGTCAGATCCTCTTCTACAGCTCGTTTCTTAGCATATGCTTGTGCTTCATCATAGGAATCCCCAACAAGAACAACCGTTGCACCCAAATTCTCCACAGATCGCCACTGTTTTTTATTTTTTAATCCAAGAAAATCATCAGATACTCTCTAAATTAAAAAAATAAGAAAACTTAAAATGAAAACTACCTTGATCTCAGGGGTTGTAACAGGCATAACAATGACGGCGGTGCAGCCGAGTTTACTAGCAGATAATGCAACACCTTGAGCATGGTTTCCAGCTGAGGAGCAAATAACACCTTTTGCCAATTGCTCAGCTGGAAGTTTCACCATCATATTGTAAGCTCCTCGAAGCTTAAACGAGAATACCTAAAACATTTACAATACATAAAACTCAAATGTAACCTCAATTTCATTCATGATTAACCAAATGTAATCAAAGCTGGAATGAGAAAAAAAATGGGCTTTTTAACTTACAGGTTGCAAGTCTTCTCTTTTAAGAAGCATACGAACTCCTAACCTCTTAGATAGCTTCTTAGCCAAATGAAGAGGTGACTCAATGGCGATATCGTAAACTTTCGTAGACAGTATATTCGTCAAATACTCCATCGCCTCGGCGATGCTTCCGTTGTCAGGTTCACTCGTACGCTCTGGCACCGCACCGAGATAACCAGCCGGGTATTGCAGCGAATCCGGAGAGACCTTGAGACGTGGCAACGGAGAAGCCGTGGGAAGAGGTGGAGCCATAGATGTTTCGTCTCCTGAAATAATAGCCATCGGAATCAGAGATCGAGTGACTCCTCCGGAAATGGGTTTTGATCGGAGGTTACGGCTACAAGATAGCAAAGGAATGTGATTGCGGTGAGGAGCTACGGACTGAGCTAACATTTGGGTATAAAGCGACGACGGAGCCGTTGGAATCCGAACGGAATCCATGGCGGCTCTGGTTTAGAGACAGAGAGAGAGAGGGAGGAAGAAGCAGGTGGTGGCGGTGGCGGCTGTTTTATAACAAGTGGCTGCTTTGGTTTTGAAAGGTTAACTCGTGTGTTTTATAAATGATGTGAGTGGATATTTGTGTGTTGAGGTCTCATAAGAGCATGCTCATTAGGATTTTTGATTTGTCCCATGGTTTTGAAAACCAGACCGGCCAGTTAGACTGATTTAATTGGGAATCGACCATTAAATCGAGTCCTATTTGAAACAAAATCTGGATTTGAATAAAATCGGTAATCCGGTTTAATACTAATATTCGATTCACAAAAATTATATCATAATTTTAAATAATTAGATATTTTGAACTAAAATTTAAATCATAATTTGTAGTCATTTTCTAACTTTTTAATATTAATTTTATTTTCTAATTTTAATAGAAAACAATATTTTTATATTTAAATTGATTATAACTTTTGATGTCTACGATTTTTTTAGTGTCCTTTTTTGTTGTTTAGTTTTTATAAGTTTAAATGATAAGTCTATAATTCTATTGTTTTTTATTTTGTTGAGAAAATACAATAATAATTGTTTTCAATTATATTTCAAAACTTTTTAAGTTTTATGTTAGAATATATATATATATATAATTAAAATATAAATATTCAAAATTCTAGTTCGATTGGTTGAACCGATCTGATCAGATGACTAGTCGAAATCTGATCAGATTTTTGAAACATTGATTTTTCTCAATAGTTCCTACAAAAAAAAAACTGAAAATTATAGGGAGAAACCCTAATAAGCGCATGATCGTATTGAGAGATAGCGATACCTGTATATTTATATTTAATCGTGATTAATGGTATATAGTCATCATCAAGTCTTCTATTCTAGTCAAAAATTAGTAGTGTAACGAGTAGAGAAATACAGTTTTGGTACCTGATTGACTGATTTGACAAAAGCTGTCTCCGCTGGGGTCACTTTTTCGACGTTCGTTTTACAGGTTTAACCTCCGGTATAGTAATATATATTTTCTAATAATATAGTGACGTATGGCATTAAGAATAACGAGTACTCACTCTATTTTATTTTATTTATTGTTTTAGATTTTAGCATATAAATTAAGAAAATATTCAAATTTTTTTTTACCCTTTATTAATACACTAAACAAGTTTTTTCATTGATTATCACATTAATATAATAGAAGTAATAAAATAAATTTTATTTAAAATCTGCATTGGAAACCCAAAACAATATTGTAACAAAAAAACCCTAAAACAACAAATAAAATAAAACAGAGAGAATATTATAATGCCATTGGTGGATTCCACATTTGATAGGTTACTATTATCAAAATCTATTTTCTTTTATTTTTACTTATCAAAGATTTTTTACTTTTAAATTTATTTTTAAAGAGATTTTTAAAATTTAAAATTTATTTAAAAGGTCTACTACGACATTAAGTTTGGTTATTGTCAGGGTGAGTTGAGAGAATCTAAAATCTACAAACTTGTGGATGAGAATTTCAATTTTATCACTTTCTCTCTTCCTCTTTCTCTCACACACAATTAAGGGGCAAACCCTGAAAGAAGGCAAAGAATCAGAGTGTTTCTTTGTTTTAGACGCAAGAATCTGTTAAGTAACACAGAAACATCAAGACAATGATCTTAACTATGAAACTTGTTCACCCTCTCCATCAATCTCTCTCTTCCTCCACTCCATTTCCATCAAGTACACTGTTTTTTTTTCTCTCTCTCTCTGTATACACCTAACAAATACGTGCATAATCACTTGTATGTTTCGAATCAAGACACAGATTAAGCAAAACATTGTTCTGTTTTAATTTGTAGGAAAAAGGCAATCCAAACCGTTTCAGTGCTCGTTAACGTCTCCCATCAGACCAGAGACGGTCGTTTCTCCGGCGCCGGTGAGCTACGAAGGGAGAAGGGTTTTACTTGGATATCTCCTCGCCACCGGTTAGATTCTTTTCCTTTAAGCTAGCATTGCATTTCCACTTAAGCTAGCTTTCAATCAGTGTATCAAATTTCTAAAATAGTTGGTGTCTGAATTAATACAGCTTCTGGGACCTTGTTAACTGATTCAGCTGAGGCCGTAAGCACCAGTAGAAGAGCTGTAAGCTTAGATATATATACATACATTGTATATGTTTCATGTATTTCTGTTCCTTAGACTCAAAATCAAATGATTCTATGCAGCTACGTGCGTCTAAGATACCAGACAGCGAGTTCACAACTCTCCCCAACGGTCTCAAGTCCGTACATTACCCCTTTTCTACATAACCCCAACAAGATCATCATGCATTATTTTGTTGAAAAAGCGTTTATGAGACATTCCAAATATTTCAGAACTCGCCATCCCCGCCTAAATCCTTCATTCAGTTGCATATATTTTCGTTTGAATTCAACCTCAAAAGTAAAAGGATTGAAAGATTTGAGTCTTTATCACAAAAATCATAAGTTTGGTTTTGCATTCTGTTTCTTTTGTTATAGGTACTATGATATAAAGGTTGGCAATGGAGCAGAAGCTGCGAAAGGATCTCGGGTCGCAGTACGGTTGTGAATACGTTTCCTGGTTAACTTTAGACATGTACATGCTTACGCTTTTAACAAGCTTTGATGCTTAACCCAAACGGACTGTGTTGCAGGTTCACTATGTTGCAAAATGGAAAGGGATAACGTTCATGACAAGTCGACAAGGACTTGGCGTTGGAGGTGGAACGGTCAGCACAATGCAATCTCACAGAATCCATTACTGTACTTGAATATGCGAAAATCCTTAACCTATTACATAAGAGTTTTTGCAGCCTTACGGGTTTGACGTTGGCCAATCAGAGAGAGGCAATGTATTGAAAGGACTTGATCTTGGTGTTGAAGGGATGCGTGTAGGCGGTCAGGTTAGTTCTTGAAACCGAAAGGCTTCATAAAGTCAGACCACTCAAAGTTTTGTTTTGACGACCCTCTGAGGTTTTATATACAGAGATTGGTGATTGTTCCTCCGGAGCTTGCTTACGGGAAGAAAGGAGTGCAAGAGATTCCTCCAAATGCAACAATAGAGGTAACCAAGTTGAAATCGGTTCGACTTTTATTGGCTCCTAAAGTGGTGGTTCATGGTTTGTTACCTTTCTTTTGCAGCTTGACATTGAACTGTTATCAATCAAGCAGAGTCCTTTCGGGTATGTGACATCAATAGCCTTATAACCCGGTAAACTATGATCGAAAGATGCTCTGAAAGTTTTCTTTTCAATTTTATTTTGCAGGACGCCGGTGAAGATCGTTGAAGGCTAAGAGGCTAATGAGAAGCAACAATATTACCAGGATTGTATGTGTACACTTGCCCATTAGTAAAACTGTAAAATTGATCAAAGCTATGGAATATTCAACTTAATGAGAAGAATCTATTGAATAGATAATACCAGCTAGTCTGGTTCGTAATGGAGGCTCGTCTCTTATCCCCCTACTCATACACTTTTTTTATGCTTTGCAAAACATTGAATCAATTCAATTCCATAAGGTGGTAAGATACTTTACTTATGATTAAAATTAAGATCCAGGCCGGAGCCGCCATGCTTGTAGGTTCGACTGTGTGATCTAGATAACATTACAAAATGAGTGTTACAAAGATTGTACCTTTTTAATGGAAAATTCCTACCAAACATGATTGGAGGGTTGATCTAATACATTAGTGATTGAAAGTTGTAGAAGCCATGGGGTTAGCAGGCGTCTTTGCCTGACCAACTCTTGCATTAGCAGTTCCATGCCCGAATAGATTTCTGGCGTTTGCTGCTTCCGTAGCTGTGACCGACTTCTTTATCTTCAAAAACCACAACAGAAATACAAGTCAACAATAAAATCTTCAATATACAAGTTTCGCTTCTACTGAGTAGTCAGTACCATAAGCTACAGCAGATGTTTATATCATGATTGCTGCAGATGCTTATATCATGTGTGCTTTTAGTTAAGAACTTACAACGGCAAGTCGCTCTTTGTGAATATCTGTTGTCAGCTGCAAAACATTATCCAAGAAAAGAACCGACGAAGTTAGAAACAGGCTTGTGTGAGTAATAATTCTCTGTTATATATTGGACGAATTGATAACACAACAACTTTATATATGATTCTTACTGGCTTTCGAAATGTCTTGATCTCATCACTGCTAAAACCAGGAGGCCTGATATTCCAGTTTCTTTCTATATTTAAGGAGAAGAGATACAAAAAATTAATAATTAAACATTGTAATTGGAAACAGAAATTAAAAGAAAAGGGCAGACAGTATCAATCAGAACGTACCAACATGGAGCAATATGTCCTTAGCCTCTAGAGTATCTGACTTTCGATGCTTGGCTAAAGAACACCCAAATGTTGTGATCTGGATAAAAGGAAACACAAAGAGGAGGAGTTGAAAAAGTCTACTCTTAACCTCTATCATGAAATTCACTTAAAGAGTGTTGGAAAATAAAGTGGTTTGAGCTACTTACTGACTCCACAAAGTCTTCAGCAATATCAGCAAGGATGTCTTCAACCTCTGGATCCAATTTCTCTGACGGGTCAATCTGTGGATAGGCAAGGCATATTAAATTCAGAGAAAAAACTAATGGATATCATGCAGAGAACTTGAGTAAGGAACACCATCCAAGAAGCCCCTATAACTACAGATGTATGCTATTAATCTCATGGCATGCTCTTTGGCTTTCTATGTGAGGTAATTGGCAAATCACTCACAATATCTCTTCCTTTCTCCGTAAGAGATCAATCCAAGTGGAAGAAATCAATGATACATTAAGTGAGAATCAAGCCGAGAGACTAAGAATACCAATCTATTCAATGGTTAATATGCAAAATGGATTAACCAAAGTTGAGAATATAAAGACAGGTCAGTGGATACCTGCTGAAGTAGCTCATGGATGCTTCTTTTCCCCAGGATACGATCATCAGACGCCTCATTCTCTGCTGAAACTGTTTTAGCTTGGTTTCCTGGTAGAGGCACAGGAGGTTGGGTCGGCATTGCCAGAGAAGTAGCTTTCTGATTTACCGACCCTTGGACACGAGTCGGTTGATGTGGGTGAGGTAAAGGCTGCTGCGGAGATCTCAATTGTTGTAGTTGCTCTTGAGGCTGATGTTGTTGTTGTTGTTGCTGAGGCTGTGAAGTTGCTGCTGACGTGGAAAGATGTTGCTGAGGACTATGAGATCTTTGTTGCATGGAGGGAGTATTTACTTGTGGTCTATATGAAGGGGGTGACAAAGGTGGCTTCCCTTGGGCAGAAGATGATAACCATGGTTGATTAATGGCTTGCAAGCTTTGTTGTGCTGGACCAGTAGATTGGACACCAGGAGAACCAATAGGTGAAGGCCTCATAAGACTATGTCCTTGAAAGTTCTGCCATATGCAAAATAGAAGGAATTAAGGTTTGCAAACAAAGTTTATAAGAATTTTGTCAAACAAACTCAAAATAACAATGAAAGAAAGAGTTACAAAGAAAGGCAACGAAAATTTAACGTTGGTCAAGGAATCAATCCAACTTATTAAAGGACATGAATAGTTGAAAATAACAACGAAAGAGATGTCTGGAAAAGTTGCAAGGTTAGGTAGCTCGTTACTACATCAATTAAGCTCTGATGTATCTCTATGACCAAGTAACAATCACCTAAAACTCTATTCAGCCATCAGAACACTTGAGTAATTAACAAATGAAAGGAAGTGTGAAAATAGATTGTTTTGCTACTGAGTGACTTAGAAACTGCATACCGTAGTACATAAAAAAATTTTGAGCTAATGAGGTGATATAATCATTCCCAACTCATATAAGGCAAAATTTTGTAGTTAACAATGAGTCACAAAGCTAGAGTTCCTACTTTTCAAGGAACACAGGCAAAATCTTATAAAAAACGCAAGAAGGGTCAAATACATACTTGGGCAACAGGAGACTGACTACTAGGGGAAGAAGCTGGCCTTAGAGACGATTGAGTTGGTCTCTGCTGGTGCTGAGCCATCCCACTTGGCCGTATTTGTGAGCCTGAGCCAAGCGTCCCCATCATCCCAATCCCCTGAGTTCCTTGCATCATCCTAACCTGAACACACGAAAAAAAGTCGACATTTTTAATTATCTTCTGAATTCTATTTAGCTATAACAAACACAATTCTTTGAAATATGACACATGAGAGAAAAAAATTCACCTGCGGGACACTAGAATTGGACGTAGCTTCTGACATTCCCACAGTGCCACGACCAAGTCCGGTGTATTGCTGCCCAAAAGAGCCGGGAAAAGCAGAAGGTGAATGCTGGGAAGTTGAAGGAGAAGAACTCGGAATTGAGGAAGCTGGAACGCCAATCGCCATGCCACCTCTTTGCTGCCCAGCAATAGGTAAAGACGAAGAAGAAGAGGCCGGAGCTGATGAGGAAGATAACAATGGCGACGAAGCGGATGAGAAGTGAGTGTACGAGGAGTGTTGTTGCCATGGTCTCGAATACGCCGGCGGAGGTGTCCGACCTAAAGACTGAGAGACGTTTTGCTGCTGTTGCGTCGTCAGAGATGTCACCGGACGCGCGTATTGAGGAGGATTAGGGTTTGGATTGAGCGATGGTGATGGTGGAGCTAGGGAAGAAGGAATAGAGGAAACGGAGGTGGAACTCGGATTGGTGGAAGGCGGTTGCTGAATCTGTGATAAAGACGACGGTTTCGAAGCCGAATCCGACGGTTGGGGAGGTGTTTCCGGTGGCTGAGACGCCGTTGAGCTTTGCCGTGGCTGATCCATGGAAAAGTTAGTGAATGTGGAGGGAAGGGATATTTGGGTTTATAGAAGATCTAATCGTATCGGAATTTCCGGTACGGAATGAAACGACTAAACCGGAACCGCATTAACTCCTTCTCTCTTATGTGATAAACACTCTCCGAGAGACAGAGGGTCTCACTAAGGCGAGGGTTTTAATTGTTTAACCATAAAGACTAAAACGCAGCGTTTCAATGGCTCAGATGAACAAGTTTCCATAACCTTTGATTCTATTGTTGAATGTTTTACTATGCTCCAAGTTCGCAAGGGTCGTTAAGAGGTTTGCAGCCTCCTGAAAAGGTCAAAATCTCTAGGTTAAATGGTATGTGAGAGATTTAAAAAGGGAGAAGAGGTTTAAGTCATGTTTAGGAAAGCAAGGTCAAGATGCTTGAGGTTGATGAGCTTTGAGGTCAAAAGGATCATCTTCAAGGCGCAGGTTCTCTCGAGACTTGATGATGAAAAGGAATTATGAACTTCAATAGAATAGGTGAGATGGTTTCATTGTATATCAAGATATCAAACATAAAGGCATAGTGAGAAAAGATGAAGGAATGGTTCCACTGAACTGAGCAAAGATGAGGTAAGCAAGCTTGATTAGATTCCGTACAAGCCAGTGAGTTCATTATGGTCAAGGTACAACTCAGTGAGCAAGCTTACTTAGGTTACTAACTGAAACCAATGAAGCCATTAAAGGAAAGAAACAAAACCTCTACTCTGTTTTCTCACATATGTTGAAAACTACAGTAATTGAATTAGCATCTACCAACACAATATTTGATAAGTTTGTAGCCTTTAGATAAAAACTGGCATTGATTTTATATTTTGTGGATTAAAGAAGATATTGTCAAATTTCAAAGCTGGTGACGTGGTAAAGTTGAATACTACTTTCTTCTTGTCCAGGATTCTAAATGTTAAGTGTAATGTGTAGCTACCGATAATAATTCATGTAGAAAGAAACTATAAACATGCATAGCTTAGAATTGTTTTCTCAAAAACATACGGAAATATAGATAACCTTTTTGGGTCAGAAAATATAAATAGCTTATGATCAAGAACTCACACAAAGTTAAATAACATAAATGTTCCACATAATAATGTCGTTAAGATAAAACATCAATGTTCACTAGACATCAGAGGATCAAATCTTTTCTTCAACGTACCAATCTGCTTAAGACTCAACCCAAAAGCTTTCATAAGCAACTCCTCATTGATCCCCGACCCAAAAACCACCGATGGTATCTTCTGAATCCCAGGGCTCTGGCTATTAAGTCCGGCTAGAATCGTGGCCGTAACATCTCCGACATTCATCTGAAAATGCACAAGCCCTTTTGGGTAAACCATCATCTCCCCTTCTTCCATTACCTTAGCGTAAACCTTATTGTTCGAGTCCACAAAACCAGAGTAAACCCGTCCTTTAACCAGGTGAGCTACTTCTGTGGCCCGAGGGTGGTAATGTTGCGGGTTTATGGAACCGGGTTTGAGATCAGCCCGGACAAACGACATGCCTAACTTGTTTAGGCCCGTGAAGTTTCCGGCGGTTTTTAAACCAGAAAAGAGGAAATCTTCGGTGGTTACTTCGGAGGAGTTTTTGCAAGGGAGATTGGTGGAGAAGTGATGGTGATGAGGGGATGTGATTGGTTTTGGTATACAAAAGTCTTGCATCGGATCGGGGTCGGAAGCTAATGTGACGCAGACATTGAAACAGAGGAGAAGAAGAAGAGCCACTATAAAAAACAGAGTGTATGCTTCCATTTTACTTGAGGTGTGTGAAGAAGAGTTGTGTTATGTCCGGTTTAAATAGGCATATATTTGGAGCGGGTAAGTGAGAGATTATGGTTAATCCGGTTCAATTTCCGGTAAATTGTTTTGTTACAGTTAACAACCAAAATCCGAATGCGAGATGCCTTAGAACTAGTGTATTGATTGGAACTAGTGTAAATTGATTGGTTCTGGGAAACCTCGAATTGAACAAACATGCAAACCAAAGCCAAGTTTGAAGTGTGATTTTGGTTTATTTAAAACCAGTTGGACGACACTTATGGCAGTGGTTGAGCCGGTACATTGACTGATAAACTTATTTTTTGGCTTGGTTGACAAATCCATAATAAATTACTATTCTTATATACAAACTCCAAGTTACGAATCAATCTCAAATCAAACCATTGTTCATAACATGGAAAAAAATAACTGAAATCAAGCTTCCCGGTTTATAGATGTGAGTTTGGTTAAAGCATAACCAAAAGGGCAAATAGTCTCGATGAAACAGAGGCACATATTAGGCGTGCAATGCGCGCATGCCATAATATGCAAAATGATGAATTTGTTGCCTAAGTTTTTGGTTATGTGTTGATTACTATCCAAGGCATGATTAGAGAGACACATAAACATCGTCGTCCGGTGGTGAAGGTTCAGGAAGAGAAATCAATGGGAAAAACAACCTCAACTATTTCTTGATTTGCTATCTCTTTTGAATGAAGTTGGTAACACATATTTTTAACCAAATATCTTTAAATTGACAATGATGGTGACAGACAAGGGCATGCGATGAATTGCTGGATTATGCTTGAGAATGAAGTTTAATAGAGAATCAGGTAATGATGATAGCTCCCACCATCATTATGTTTGGTATCTACATTTGTCTACATATAGTATTTTCTTTAATTAGTAGGAACTTCACAAATACTCGGTATCTGATTCATCGGGTCTGAATCATCCAATGTTTAAAAGTCTTCATTATTAATCAAGATCAAAGAGTCGAATGCATCAATCTGTGATAATTTAAAGTTTTTAGGGAAAAAAAGAAAAACATAAGACTCCATCAACTACCAAAACAATAACAATATTTTCTTTAAAGCAACCAAAAACATTGGGGAAGCAAGAATCAACGGAGTCTTCTAGCTTCTCTCTCGGACTCGAGCAGAGTGAGAATATCTCCCTCTCTAACTGGTCCTTTGACGTTCCTCATGATGTAACGGTCCGAGTCAGTGAACTTCACTCTAACCTGAGTCACTTGACCCCTTGACCCTGTCCTTCCCATTACTTTCACTACAACGGCATGCTTGATCTGAGTATCCATTCTGATTCAACAGCCCAAAAACATTCAGAGATGAGTTTCACCAAAGCTATTTGAATCAAACTGTATACAAAAGAATCCAGAGAAAACACTTCAAACACACTAATTAGTGAAAGCAAAAAACTTGAATATATGATCTAATTCAACAGCTTCTCAGAATAAATGCAGAACCTAACATGTAATTACGAATTTGCAACACCTAAGTTAAGAAGTTAGAAGATTGAATATATCAAATCTCATTTAATTGATAGGAACTATGGCTCAAATATCTCTAACAAGAAAGAGAGATTACTACATTCCAAAAAACAGAGACAAAGTAAACTAATAAGAGATTATTTAGTATAACTAGCAATGCACAATAGACTCAGAATACACAAAACTTCTACAAAGCAATGAATTTCATCATCTCCCAGGTTATAAGATTTCTCAATCTGCCTCAGTATAAATCCTCATATTCCAATGTAAGAACCCTACCGTGCCTAAGCTAAAAAATCTCGGTTTCTAAGCGAATCAGAAACGAATGAAACAAATATCTAACAAAACAAAGGGGAAAGCGATTACAGAAAAAGACAATCAGAAGCAGAAAATATAGAATACAGCTCATTACTGTCTCTAGCCGCAAGAATCGAGTTCAGATGAAGAGAACCTGTAGAGGACGCCGTACGGAGGCTTTGCGAGCTTTTGCGGCGATTAGGCTTGAGAGCAGAGATCAAAACCTAATTCGAGAGACGCGAAAATTTTGGGTTTCGTGGGAATTTTTAATATATTGGATCAAAAAGTCAAAATCAGGTCTAACTATGAAGCATTGACCCGGTTTTTCCATACCGAACCGGTTCTTTAGCACTGATCCATGTTTTTTAACCCAAGATCGCCAAGGCTATCTAACATGATTCATGACGTAATAAAAACTCCGACCAATAACAAATTCATATTTGAGAAAACTTTTCAACTGAATTGTTTGGCATTGGAAATTTTGGATGTGAAATATATATTATTTTTTTTGTTGCCGATGAGGTGAAAAACTATGTTGCTAACAATTATGAAAATGATTCCAAACATTGGGCTATTGCATTTGTTTAAAGAAAATCCCCAAACTTTGGGCTATTACAGTTTGGGATCTTGTTTGGTCGTAATTGGAGTTCGATATACTTTTATTAAGTAGAATTTGGTGAGAGTTGTATGCACAGAAATGTATGATATGGATAATATAGTTGCTTGGATATTTCATCATATTTCACAGGAAAGTTTATTAAATTTCTATCTCTTTCATGTTAAAAAGTTTCTGCCGCCACCACTTAATGCCCTATATCGTAAGCAAAGGATAAATATATCCTCTATTTAGTAATTATTTTACTTTATCTTTTGCTCAGAGCTAGCATCAACATCCACCATTTCACCAAAGAAAAATAAACCCTAAATATTTCTTCTATACCCACCCATTGTATAATTTTTTTTTTAATCTGCTTAGTTTCCTACACTCATTCTCTTTGAGTGTCCCCAAATCAACGGTCAACGAAAACATCAAAACCCACATTCAGTAAAAAAACAGAAGGTATATTTTCTTTGAATCGAAAGACAAAAATTCTGCCGACCAAAAAAAAGGAAAGTAAAAAATCTAAACCCATTTATTAGGTCAGTCAACGGGATTGGGGTGTAAGAAACTAATAATTCTAAGTGGTCAGGGGAATTTACATGGGGTTGGTTTTATTTCTGCTCAATTCAATATGTTAAGTCACTTGGTACAAATATCGTACGTATCGGGATTAATATGAATTCATACTTAACAATATTAATATTCCTCGTTTACCAAGAACAAAAAGTTTACAGATTACGAAACATGCTTCATTGGTGGAACCTATTCGAACCCACTTATCTTATCATCGTTAAGCACTTAAAGCTTAGTTGATGAAATGGACCACACTACCCGAAAATATCAACTTTTATAGGCTTACGTTATCAAGAAGGAACATCTATAAACGTGTTTATGTAAGATGGTGATGGATAGATAAAGTTTGGTGAGGCTATAGCCTAATGGGCAAGTAGCGAGACAACCTAGTTTGTAACGAGTGTTCGGTTTTCTTGTTATAGATTAGGCTAAATAAATGCATTTACGGTCCATATTTTCCTATGCAAAAACAATATATGACGTCGAAATTATTTTAGGCTGACCCGAATGCAACTTCTTTTGAGGAGTGCAAGAAATCAAGTTTGATGCATAACCAAAATAAAGAGAGTAGAATTAACCAAATTCAAGCGTGCAAGAGATTGAAAAGTTTATTTTTTATTGTTTTTGGAATAAGTACGAGGATACTTATGAAACTAAGTTTCGGTTGAGATTTACACTCATGGATCTTCTGCACTTGGTTTGACTTATTATAAGCTAGATTCTTATCAAATGGTATTAGAATCAACACCATATTACGGTAGAGACGATTTCAAGTAAAGTGACCTAGAAATTGGAGATTTAAACGAACCAACGAAAATAAAGCGAGACGTAAGGGTAAATGTGAAGTGGCATGTGAATTCTGTTTCTGCTTAATAAAATTGATCATTAGCTTTGAGCAACAATTCAAAACTACAATAATCAGATTTTGTTTTTGTAAATTGCAAGGAAAGTAGGAGTTTGTTATGCAAATTTCTTGGCAGTGCATATCTATAAGATACAGTGCGTTTTAACAAAAGTAATGATAGCATGTCGTATAGTGAGAAGCGAGTGTAAAAATGTAGAATGAAATGGGGTTTTGTGAAATTCCAACTAACGAAACATTAGCGTAGGAAAGTGAGACTTGCGGGCGGCGCATGCTAGCAATTAAGAGAAATGGGGAATATTCAATGTAAGAATGATTATGGAAATCAAGTTGTGGTTCGAATTTGGAAGTGACATCCACCCATCAAAAGTCATTTGGACTCCTTTCGTGGTCCCCCTTGTGGCTCCATCTTTTTACATAGGTAAGCCTCCGCTACTCTATATAGTATATACTAATCCTTTTCTTTTTGGTCAATTGATTTTTATTAAACTTAAAAGTATAGATTGTGAATGGTTGTAACAGTTGAAACAAGTGTGGCTAGATGTTTACTAAAGTATAAATATGGCAAGTCTAATGGAATCACATACGAAATGTTAGTTAAGAAACCATTTCAATTTTAACTCTATTGATGCGGGAAATAAGTGCTCGGTTTAAAAAAGTATAAGTACTCGTAAAAAGTTAAATCTTAATTTCTGTTTTAAAAACAAACTAAGAGAATTATGTGACATCCATTTTTATTATTTAAACCGACATGAAATGAATCATTAGTAAAACAACTTGGATTGGATATTCAAAACTATATTTGCGAAAAGTGTAGTCACATATGATATGACCTCCATCCTTATTATTTAAACCGACTTGAAATGAATCACTAATAGATCTCATTTTATCAATGACACTAGCTGGAATTTTCAAGATAATAATACCTTTCAACAAAAACATCCCGGAGTTATTAAACAATAACATATTGAAGGGTTTGGTGACAAATTTAAATTGAATATTAATCAATATGAGTATATGTTACCACCTACATAATCATACTTGTTCAAGAATAGACAAAGTATTTATAGAAATATATAAATCATGAGCAAACAGTATGAATTTCAAAATAATTTACATTCATAGACGATTGATGATTTAGATTTTAAATCGTAGTACAAGTTATTGGTACGACTAGTGTGTTTCCAAAAACACAACCAACAATTCACAGAAAAAAAAATGGACATTGGAGGCAACGGTGATACACGACATGCACTTGGAGCATAGCATCCTTTGGGGACATTCAGCCAAACTTTTTTCTTTTCGCTCAACATTCAGCCAAACTATGTTTAATTATTTCAAACAAAATTAATTACCATTATCTACCATTTTAGTTTACTATCAACTATATTTTGATCACCCTAAGGCCTAATCACATCTACACCATACTACTACAACTATTCCAAGATCTTTTTGTGAATAAATCGAAATTCGTTTTTTGTTTTTTTGTTATGTGAAAAAATCGAAATTAGTTTAGGAGATCCATTAAAAAAGTTGAGGAGATCCATTAAAAATAGAAATATTGAGGAGAGCACCACCCGACCACACCCCACCACGATATATAAAGATCAATCAAGGGCCCACATGAGTAATGGCACTCCTCGTAATACTTGCGGAAATGTAAGGGCATTCACATAAACCTAAACTCTATAAATACACAGACACAACTCTCAAAAACTCACAAACTAAAGTAAGAAGAAGAAAAAAATCCAAAACAAAGGATGGGGAATTGTTTAATAATGGAGAAGAAAGTGATAAAGATAATGAGAAATGATGGAAAAGTAGTTGAATACAGAGGACCTATGAAGGTTCATCACATCCTCACCCAATTCTCTCCTCACTACTCTCTCTTCGACTCTCTTTCCAACAATTGTCATCTTCATCCACAAGCCAAGCTTCTCTGTGGTCGTCTCTACTATCTCTTGCCCAAGGAGACGACCACAATCAAGCACATGAAGACGAAGAAGAAAGTCAGGTTTGCAAATCCAGAGGTGGAAAAAGAAGAAGAAGAAGTAGTAGGTAGATTAACAGATTGTGGTGACAACACCAAGGAGACGAGTGTTGGTGTTGTGAGAGTCAAGATGGTTGTGAGTAAGCAAGAGCTTGAGAAGCTGCTTCAAGGAGGTTCAGTTCATGAGATTGTTTTTAGGAGTCTTGCTAAGCAACAACTGTGTGAGGACGAAGATGATGATGATGATAATGATGATGAGTGTCACAGAGGCTGGAGACCTTTATTAGATAGCATTCCTGAATCTAATTAGCCTATACGATGCCCCTATCTAAATATGTATAACATATACATAGATATAGACATAGATAATAGAGACTCAAAGCTTGTGAAAAGAAAGCATGTAATACATGACACCCTTTTTCTTTTAGATAGTTTCAAATGTGAATTTGTTAGGGTGGAAATTTCCAAAAGGTAAAAGGTGTGAGTGCTTGTTTGGTTAATTTCAAAGCCTATAGGCCTATAATAGGCATCTCTAGTGGCCTAAAAGCAAAGTAAAGATACATAATGGTGGGTGACGAAAATGGTTTCCAACTCCATTAATTTACTACTCGTATTGATACAACTATTCAAGTAAACGCGTTTTGTCTTTTATACAAATATTTTACTCTGTATATATGTATGTGTGCATGTACCTCCGATGGGGTTAATCTTCTTTGCTTTCGACTTCGAGAGAGACCTCGTTGCGGCGGGTAAAAGGGAGAGTGAATGGTGGATTATACTATGAGAGAATTAAACCACAGAGTGTAAGTAGAGAGTCCAAGAACTAAGATTGTATTTTTAACAATTTTAGCCATTTGTGATAGTTGATGAACCTGTGCAACTTCAACTGATATTCCATCTCTCACTCGAAACTTCTTGTCATTTCGAAGAGCTCGCCTTAATTCTTGCTCCCGTTTCTCAATCTCTTCATCAGTAACATAGCCTGAAACAAAATTGATTTTGTTCATAGATACCAATAAAAGTCTTGATTATGTTAGATGCTTCAAGAGGTACCCTCGTTTTAATGAAAGACTACTATTAGAAACCACGAGTGTGTACTGAACATTGTGTCTGCATATCAAGGTTATGTGCTGTATATCACACATGAGACTAGACATTACTTTCTTAGCCAATTAATATGCATCGAAAGAAAACCATTTGTTTTCATTATCTCTGACATGCATACAAGATTGGAACTAATTCGGGATTCTCTGGTATATATCTTTGATTATTCAAACTAAGTGCATGTGTGGAAGTGAAATCAAGTATCTTTTACCTGAAAAGGCGACAACAGCAACAGTCTTTCGTGGCACCTCCTGAATTTTGACTGAAGGATCTTTTGGCAATGGCAAATTAGAACCATACTTTGAGGGCATGACAAAAGACATCCGCCATTGGTTTTGATCTTTTGCCTGAAGCAAAAGTATACATGCAAATAAATAACATACTAATTGACTAGGACCGAGAACAAGGGGAAAGATAAATCAAATACCACTTAAGAAAACGAAACATAACTACTAATTGACAATTTTCTCTTAGTAAACTAACAAGTATGAAACAATAGTATAAGAACTTCCAAAAGGAGACGCTCTTTGATCCATTGATGAGATAACATATACCTTGCTAGTTATTACAGGAGTAGTCATTTCCATCTTTTCTCCAACAGATTCGACTTTACGAGTAACAACAGGGGTCGTCATCTCCAATTTCTCCTTTACCGTGTTCTGTTGAAAACACAAGTATCAAAATCCAAAGCAAAACAAATATCAAATCAAAGAAAAGTGAGAAGCAAAATTCATAAGGAATTCTGCAACATAGTACCTTACCAAACAGGTAATCAGCTAAGACATTGAAAGACTTAGAAGCACCATAGAAGTCGAATCCAGCTTCCCCTGGCATTGTAGTCTCGGCCACAAAATAAGGCTGTTTTGAATGTTATAGCTTTAAAAATGAGACCATGTTTAAACAGAGAGTATAAGTGAAAGTAATATAGAGAAAGAACAACCTCAACTTCTCTAATCTCGTACTTTTCTGTCCTAGTTACAACTCTGAAGTTCATTGTCTCGAGATCAGGAACTACATAAAAATTGAAGCTTTAACAAGTAAAAATGAACACAAAGCTCGGATTAAAAAAGAAGGCTAAAAACTAACCAGACATCAAAGCTTCTTCCAGGTTCGAGCTATTGAATCTCTTCGGAAACACGTATTTTGCAGTCTCCACCGCCAAATCAGCCAAAACTGATAGAACAAAAAAAAAAACAAATTTCAAAGCTAATATAGTTCAGTTACAAAATTTCAAAGCTAATATAGTTCAGTTACGGAAGACGGAACATTTACGGCGTTGAGAGACAGAGGATGCCTGAGAAACGAGGGCGAGAACGAGAGAAACTCGAGCTTCAGTAGCAGATACGGCTCGACTCTGCCGCTGCCGCGTAGCCATTACTCTCGCCGTTCTGACGCCGGAGCAAACAATCGAGCATCTCTGGTCAGCGTTTGAACACGAATTGAGATTGACGGAGAATTTCTTGTGAGACGAAGAGAGAAGAGAAAAGGACGATGCAACGGCGATGATCATTTCTCTTTTCGTTCATTCTGTTTCCCAGAAGCAATTTTATTTATTAAGAAAATTAACGACCGCTCGATTTTTCCGGTCCTGATATCATACCGGTAAATTTCTAGCCGCGAACCGATCGGTTTAATTCGGCTAATCAAAACAATCTTGCTAGAAAACAAGACTTACCTAGTTTTGATGCCACATGTTGCGCCATCTAATCATCCGATTTCCACACACACATAACAATTTTGAAAAACACCAAAACTAACAACTTTCATAATTCTTCTTTGTTATGAATCTCGTTGAACTTGGGCTTTTGTAGAAGCCCAGCAATTAAACTTATTTGTATTTATCTAATATCTATTAATCATACTTGATTAATAGATAACTTCTTCTAGAAGATGTTGGAATTATCCAACAAAAAATAGAATTCAAGTGACTATAGAAAACTTACAAGTTAAAGAAATGCCAACATATGAATGAAGTTACTAAGATATTCTGGAGTATTGATTACTTCCATGACAGTATCACACAAGTACTCCGATACTGATATGCAAGAAGGAATCACACCACCCCGCTGGTCATCATGAGGTAATACTATGCTCGTTACGTTAATTCCCATGGGCCTTCAATGTCTTCATTCTTCGAGTTGTTGAAGATTGTGACATTAGTCGAGTAACCAAAACGAGTTTCATTCAGGATGCCCCACTTTATCCCCACAGTCACATTCCCGTCTCGATTCTGATTTCTATCCGCTGAGAGAAACCAAACAACAAGGCATTGGAATTGCTACTCTATATATATATATATATATATATATATCACAATATATATGATTCAAACTGTAATCAAGAATTACATATTTGAGCCGACAATATATATAGCTGCCTTCAAAAAAGTAGGAATTATTTTTTGCAAGTCTTTCCAGGACTGTGACACAATTTCACCTAGGAAAACCAGATGGAAATCGACCCAATGAAGCGTCCACCAAAAGCATGAGAACAATCTATTTCACTGTTGCATATGCATATGCATATGCATGAGATACTTTGTATTTATGCTCTCGACGCATGAACAATCTTTAGGGATCTCTTTTAATCTTTAGTTTTACTATTTACAAATACTTAAATATAGATCATTTTTTTCCTACTTTAGGTTTACTGACTTTTTCCTTATGGGATTTTTCCGGATAAGACTAAAGCAACTGTTAAAAAAAAAAAACTGTATTTTTTTATATTAATTTTCTCGAAAAAAAAAGTTACTATACACGTTGATAAATTGTTTGTACTGTATGTTGATATTATCTAATTGAGTTTTTTTTTACTCATCGATTTTTCGGATACAACAAGATTCTTGTGGTGTGACTTTTTTCCGGTCCTCATACCATACCGGTAGATTTGAAGCACGAACCGATCGGTTTAATCAATTGATTCTTGTAAAAGGACCGCAACTTTTGTTGTTAATTCTTTTTCCGTTTGGTATAAAACCGCTCCGACAAAGAGGAGGAGGAGCCGCCGCGTCTGTTGAAAAACTTGCTGCCAGAAGAAGAACGGTGGCATGGGTCGACTCTCATGGACCAGTCCGATTCACAGATTGCGTTTCTTCTCTTACTTACATCAGGTTCTTGCGTAATTTGTTTCTCTTCTTCTTCTATAATGCTGCCTCGCTTTGTTCTCAACAAATGCTTAAGCTGAATAGTTTCTGCCCTAATGCCCCAAATTTTGATGGCTATAAGAAAAGAAAGACTTGATTTTTCTCCCTCCCTTATACAAACACTGATGTCTTTAGTGTTTACTCTTTTTTGTTTTTGCTCTGTAGCAGAATGGAAAAAGATGCGTTTTTGCTTGCTCTGGCTATGAAAACCGTTATCTTTCATCGCTAGGTAATCAGTAATTTCCTTTGTTTTGTGATTTTTATGAATTATTTACTCTGTTTCCTCTCTTACAAAGGTGTTTCATTTGCTCAGTTGAAGCTTCAGACTGTGAACTTGATGAAGTTCCAGATGAAGTTCCAGATGATAGCAAAGTAGTGGAGAAAGACACTGCTCTGCATTTAGCATTATCACAGCTTTCAGGTGATTTTGATAAAGACTCTAAGTTGTCATTGCAGCGGTTTTTTAGAAAACGGAGAGTTTCTGTGATATCCACGGGTTCGCTCAACCTTGATCTAGCTCTTGGAGTTGGAGGATTGCCAAAGGTTGTTAATTTAGAGTCTGAGATAGGACTAGCCAAGCTTAAAGTATTGTTTTTTTTTTCAGTTATTGATGTCTTTAAATATGTGTTTACAAGAGAAATTTGTGGGTTTTTTGTAGGGAAGAATGGTTGAGGTTTATGGAAAAGAAGGTTCTGGAAAGACAACTCTAGCTCTTCATATCATCAAGGAAGCTCAAAAGCTTGGAGGTACTGTTCTTGAATCTTTCATCCTCAGTACATTTGTTTGAAACAGAAACCATGGGACTTGGTAACAAACATCTTCTAGTTTCTTTCTTGCTTGTTTCTAGTGTGATAAGTAAGATTTGATTTTGGTGAAGTTACAGTTTTGAGTCTGATTCTTACCTGGCTGACTCGCTTTTATTCTTCACTCCATTAGCTTTTTTATTTATATAAGAAAAGACTTGTTTGTGTCAGGTTATTGCGCTTATCTTGATGCCGAGAATGCCATGGATCCTACTCTAGCTGAATCGATCGGTGTGAACACGGAAGAGCTTCTGATATCACGACCCAATTCTGCTGAAAAGATGCTAAGTATTGTCGATGTACTAACCAAGAGTGGGTCAGTAGATGTAATTGTGGTTGACAGTGTGAGTTTTCATTCTTTCTTCTCAATAGATTCATGTAATTCTTATTTGACAAAAAAAAAAATATTCATGTAATTCTTTCTGCATCCGTTAAAATTAATAGATGAATTTATAGGTTGCTGCTCTTGCCCCTCAATGTGAACTTGATGCTCCTGTAGAAGAAAGATACAAAGACACACAATCAAGAATAATGACACAGGCGCTCAGAAAAATCCACTACTCAGTTGGCTTTTCTAAGACACTGATCGTTTTTCTTAATCAGGTAAGAGAAATATTATGGTTTATCCTCTTTTGCTCTTTTAGTTGGATCATATTTACCAAAGATAAGATCTCTCTGCTAATTATCTGATCCAGGTCAGATCACATGTCAAATCTAGTATGCATTTCCCCCACGCCGAAGAAGTGACTTGTGGAGGAAACGCATTACCGTTTCACTCAGCTATACGTCTTAAAATGATAAGAACAGGGTTGATCAAGACTGACAATAAGGTATTGTCATTGTTTCCATTGTGTTATTGTAAGCTTGATCTGCCTTAATCTCTAAAATACTGGATGATTATGCGAAGGACAGTATGGCAAACATCTTCATCTTCTTTTGATTGCTTTGTTTCCTCAGATAAGTGGTCTCAATGTCTGCGTCCAAGTGGTGAAGAATAAACTGGCGCCAGGAAAGAAGAAATCCGTATTGGGGATTCACTTTGGTTATGGCTTCTATGTGGAGCGAGAAGTATTAGAACTGGCTTGTGAGCATGGAGTTATTATAAATGAAGGAACTAGCTATTTCATTCAAGGCGAGGTCGTTAATGGGAAAGACAAAGCTGAGAAGTATCTCTTGGAAAACAAAGAGGTTCTTGATACTGTCATCGAAATCCTGAGGAACCAGCTATTCAAGATGTGAAAGAGAGAAAACGTATTTGGAGTTCGCCAAACAAATGTTTATGCTTTGATAGAGCAAAAAACTAGTTGAGGCTTTTCATCAACCTCGACGTCCCTATTAAGCAACGTGGAAGGAACATAAGCAGTTGTTGTGGATGTTAACTAAAAGGAGGATCAGAGAAGACATGCCAAAGCTAGTTGTTGTTAGATGATATCAGAGGCATTGTTCTTTACAAGAGATTCTTCATCATATGTTGCAGATATTCTGGTTTCCTTGAGGGGTTTTATAAAGCATTCTTTCCTTTTTTCTTGAACCAATCTTTCAGCAACTTAAGCTTTTATACTTAAAGAGGTTAGCAGTTTATTTACTGGCTTATTAAAATCGGTTTTTCTTGTTACTTAGCAAGTTTACAGTGACCAAAACTACGTTTATATTGAACCTTCAAAAGTCGAATCTACGACTTACTATAATTGTATACTTTTCTTGAACTTAACTTTTAAAACTTATTGCAGAATCTCTACATCCTTATATACCAACAACTCAGCACTGGCACTTCCACAAAGTTTGACATATGAATTTTTTTTTTTTTGAACATTTAAAGTTTGACATATGTAATAAATAGACTAATCAGATGTTAGATTAACTTGACTATGCACAGATCCATCTTCCATCCTAATCCAGGACTTAATACGAAATGGCATTTCAGTAATCTCCAAAATCCTTGATCCTCTTGACCAATTTCCATATCCACCATAACCCGTGTCTGGCAAAGCAAAGCCAGAGCTTGTCCTTATATGGACAGCACCAGTCTAGTCCATGGTTGTGTCCTACAAACACTGTCTACATACAAATATATCGAGAAATAGCCATCCTTATTCGCCAAGTGGTTAAAAGAGTTATATTAAACTAAACGGTATCTAAACATTTCGCTATATCATGTTTAATTAGTACCTTAACTGAGGATCTTTTCTCAAGGACACTCATCATATCATTTTCAGCATCTTGAGTAGCAACTTTCTCTTTGTTGATTGATCCGACGCAAGGTTTTGTTATCCATAGCCTTGGAGCTACTTTCTTGTATGCTTTACTCGGTATATGCCAAAAGATCAACTCCGGGATCCTGCCAGATATGTACATTCTTGTAGTGGTTACAATCATACATTGAGTTTTCTCAAGTAGAAAAAAAGCTTTGATGTTTTGAGTCGTACCTTAAATCGGGATTAAGAGTACTAGACTTGGTTTTAAACCATTCAACTTGAGCATTTGAGATAGCTTCAGGATATGAACCACCGCCCGAATCAAGAAAGTATAGCAATGCCACGGCTGGTTTGGAATGATCCGATGATTCAACAACAAGGACATAATTAGAAACGCTTGGCCATAGCTCCTTAGGACCAACCATTGAGTATGAGAGTGCATTAGATGCTTTTATTTCTTCTTGAATCAATTCCATTCGTGTAGTTCCTCTAAACGCACATCCATCATCATCATCATCATCTGATGCAGGGCAGCGAATGGGAGGGATACCAGAGGAAGAGAACCAATACAAAGGCCAAACGAAAGAAGCGTCGTCGTGGTTACCAAAGAGAGTGGCCCATGGAATGCCTCTGTCTCTTGTAGGAGAGATTGCTTTGTCCCAAAACATGGTTGCGTTTTGAATTGCTATGTTGTTAGCCGTTACTACATCTCCCAAGTAAACCACAAAATCTAATTCATAAAAAAAAATCAGTTATTTCAGTTATGTTACGAGTTAACAAACAATGCAATGATGTTTGAATTGACTTGGAGTTTCAGCGTCGAGAACGGCGGACATAACGTTAACGGAGTGTACATCCTGACGTGGACCCCAATCAGTCCACGTGTCTTCACCGAAGTGGAGGTCTGCAAAGATTGCGATCCTGAACGGTGATCCTTCCCGCACCCGAAGATTACTACTACTCTCCACTGGCCTCGCCGTCGTCGGTATGTTTAGCTCCCATCCTACGGCTGAGATTAATGGAAGAAATAGCACTGTGATGATCAGAAATGATGAAGATTTTGTCATCTTGGAATAATAATATTATCAAACGATTGAAGCTATTTACTGAAACAAAAAAGTTATGTCGTGTGATCTTCTTTCATTTTCACAACTTCATAGAGAGATAAGATCCTTTTGAGTTTGTGACAGAAAAATACAGAAATCAATTTTGTTAACTAGGACTGATGATATTTCGGTTTAGAGCCCAGTTCCATTCGGGTTTGGTTTAGGTTGGGTTGACGACACTTTTACTACAGTCCGATTTTATCTTTTTGTTTTCGATTACAGTTTAAATTGCTCTGTGCGGTTTAGATTACTTTGGATTTTGAAAACACTTATCAAACTAATCCCAAGTCAGTATAAACCGATTAAGTTCAGCTCAACCAAAAGAAGAAAGTTTTGAATCATTAAAAAAAAAAAAAAGTTTCTAATTCCGAAACCTGAAACTGAATTGAACTAGAACAAAATAACGTAGCCCAACTATCATAACAAAAGATTAGTTAAGCATGAAGAACAAAATGACCAAATTAATTCCTTTGCTTCAAGTAGAGCATATTCAAAAAATATTCGATATCTCTCTCTTATTTTCCTGTGACAGTGACGCCTTTATTCTTTTTTGGTGGGGTCTCCTTGTTACGTTTCATTCAGTTTCAACTTTTGAGTTGAGCCACTTATATTAATTTCATTTCTTCCTCGTATGTTTAATTTTCTGTTAAGAGATAAAATGAAGAAATGCTACGTGTAATAATTTGAATACCACAATCATAATGGAAAACTCGAAATGCAATGTGTAGTATAATTTGGATACGCCATATTAGGCAGAGAAGAAAATGCAATTCGGAATTGGATGAGACATGAGGAAATATAAATTGAAAATATAACAGAGGGTTTTCAATTTATCATGTTAGATAAAATGGACCAACAAATCAAATGGTAATTATGAAACGTAGAAAACAATTGGAGCTCTGCAAGATTACTCTTAAGGAGCCCTTTTATAGTTTTGGTAAAAAAATAATCATCTCTTTAGCAATCTGAGCACATCTCCAACAAGATGTAGCGATCCTGTGACCAGAACCTGTTGCATAAAACACCATAAACAAACTTAAAATCACCAACGAAGAGAAGTTAATCTTCTGTTATGTTCTATTCTAAAAGCGTCTAAACATAAAAATCAGACTTTGGTTCTTGCCATTGAAATGGATAATGAATATAGCTTTGACTTACCTCTAGTTTCAGAGAAGGGTTTCGCCGTACACAGTCTCGTAGCCAGTTTATAGTCAATGGAAGTGAAGGCATTACTGCACTGGAGATGATAGGTGTTCCTGTAGGTTCACCAGAATGAGGTGCATCACCACACAGGAAATCATGAGGTGGTAAGGTTGTTATTCCATCGAGCTTCAGTGTATGGTCAAGCGCAGCATCTGATTACTCACCAGACATATGATCAAGTTTAGGGGCGACATCAACATGTTACAAAGAAGAAAATTTTAAGCTTACCAGTTCCTTGAATTGATCTCTCCCAGAGTCTTTGCAGTCTGAATTGCCAAGTTAAATCCTTCCTCCGCGTATCTAAAGGAATTGCTGATTTGCCCGAAATAACCTTGTTGTAAGTTGACATGCTCGGGACGAAAAGCACTCTTGAGAAATGAGTGCCTGCAAGCGTTTCATTCAACAAAATGTATAAGCATTAAGTAGCAAAAAACTATAAAAAGAGATGATCATTTGTTTTCAACTTACCCGAGGAAGCGCAAGTGGTGACGAGCTTTGGAAGTAAAACTTGAGGGTCTCTCACTTCCATGCAGTTGAATAGAAGAATCTATTACATACATAAAAAAAGAACTCTTCAGAAGTCATTTCAAAGTATGGAACACTTTGAAAGCAGTAGCACCAAAGACACCAAGGAACCAAAGAGTTCTGGAGTCAATTGCATTGATCATTGTTGGTCTTGAGTACCTGTTTGGAGACTCTGTTAAAGTCTCTACCAATCTCCCCATGTCTCCTGTAACCATTGACAGCAGTAGATAAGCTTTTGTTTCCTCCGACTGCAGTCGAGAACCATCGACCACAAGCCTCCATGCTCTCTGGACTGTGAGCTCCATCCAAGTAAAATATCAGATCACCGCATGGAGTTTCCATTGAACTTGACGAGTCCTGCGGATCTGAAACTACATCATGAACAACTTGAGCTCTCCCATGAAGACGTGCTGTTGCAAGACCGCGAAAAAACGCCACTGGAATCTCAGTTTCCTTGCTTCCCTGTTAATAAAAATCCCATAGGAACAAACAAGATTCACCAAATAAGGACTTGAAAGTTTTGATAAAGGATTAATGACCGAGAGTAAAACCCAACATTTGGAAGTATCTTCTCCCAGTTCCCAGTTCTTTGAAGCCAGCATCTTGAAAGAGAGACAGCAAGACCTGCATTTACAAGCTGATGATCCCCAGACAAGCCAAGCGTAACTCCATCCAACTTTTTAAGATCAAGAGGTGCTACTACTTCAAGAGGAACCTGTAACACAAGCCAAATAGCATTCCGCATTTATAGTTCAATACTTTATAACAGCAAAACTAAGGCACTGCTTTATCTCCAACAATGAGATCAAAGACACCAAGGAACCAAAGATAAAAAAAACTTGGTGGTGAATTCTAGAGCGCCCCCCCCCCCACCCCCAACTTTCCCAAACCCAGAAAATCTATAATTATTACTTGCCTCAAGATTATTAGCTGTTTCCTGAAGAACCTTCATTGCTTCAGACAGTTGTGGTACTGTGAAGGCGGGGATTTGAGGCTTTCATTAGCATACAAGAAAACAGAGTAAATCAGAGAATATCTAACATGAAGCTGCAAATTAGAACTCTTGAAACAAATATATTGCATTCATAAAATTCTGAGACAAAGAAAACCTTTGGAAAAGTAGCTAATCAGTTCAGAAGGTTTGTACCTTGAAAATCCCAGCCTTATGAAAAGCAATGTCAGCTAGCGTATTTCCTGTGTAGAATTAGCATTCAGAAGCTAGAGTTAGTGAGTCAAAGCGTGAGATAAAAATTACATTTAACTGAGAATAAATAGTATGGCATACCCAATATATCCATATGATCCATCCCAAGAGAAGCAATGCCGCAGACAACAGGTTTTTGAATCTGTAATTTACGTTTTTCATTTTAATAAAACAGATGTTCAACATTGTAAGAATATGACAGGAAAATTTGGGAGACAAAAGTTTCTCAAAAGATGCTTACCACGTTTGTCGAGTCAAGTTTTCCCCCAAGTCCAACTTCAATGACAGCAACATCAACCTATCAGGAACATTAGAAGTAAGCATCCAATTTTAGTCAAATACATAAGGTTGCAATGCAAAGGGAGCTTAGTGAAAGCAGCCGATGAGAGGAAATACTGTACGGAAGTGTGAAAGTAAAAACTATACTTTGAGAGAAGGACATCACTAAGTTACAAGAGATATCATGTGGCTGATATTAGCACTTTTGGTCCTTGAATAAACCCACGGATTTCAAAGGAGCATAACTGAAAGTAGCTTATGATGCAATTGCCAGGATAGCCCAAATTTTAATGGAATATTAAGTAGCCATTACTTGTGTTCGGAAACAAAGAAATGCACAAGATTTAATGATTCAATTAGTAGTTTACCTTTTCACAAACAAAAATCTTAAATGCCAATACTGTGAGGAACTGAAAAAGAGGAGGCATGGTAAGACCATCTACAGCTTTCTCCTGCAGAGAAGAATCTCACGATTAGATGTCTACTCTGTTTGCTAGTAATCTACTCCGAGTATTTAACTCATAGTTAACTATTTTTTCTACAGACAGCATTGAAAGGTATACAACCAATATATTCCACAGAACAGAACAAGGCAAAATAACCTTTTAAAGAATAGAAATGACACGCTTTACAGTTCCTCTACTCTCATTCCATAAAGACAACAAAATAGACTCCGAGTGAAAATTACTATAAAAGCAATGCAAAGAGCATGATTTCTGGTAATTCGTGGCAGAAAGTGAGCAAGGAATAACAAGACTATTTCAAATCATACATCTCGAACTGGAACCAAAAAGCACTGCATATCGACAGGGGCCTTTTACCTTCAGTAACTTCCAACATTCCCAGAAATACTGTAGAAACTTTTCCTCCGATATATCCAAGCTGGAAAAGCCAAACAACATTCAAATTGGTCTTGTGCATTCATGTAACATTGAACATCAATATATTGATGAACTCACCCTTCTATGCGGAATCTTTCCCTCACATCAATCAAGTGAGGAGATGTAAACATTCCAGTTCTTAACCCACAATTACGTAAAATTGCCTCACAGAAGACACATGTTGAACCCTGAAATACAAAAATTCAAAGGAAAACCCTAGAAAATCAGTAGCTACTTATGGATATTCTACGCATGAATATTACTTTCTTTCCGCATAAGCTATAATTATGGACCAGAAAATAGCCTCTTGCTCCGACATGCATTAGATGGTACCATGGGATAACATGATTAATCAACATAGATAGTTAATGCACCGAATGGTCTGAGTCTTTCTGTTAAGTGCTAATTATTCAAAATTGGAAACATCATCTTACATAAAATCTAGTGCAAAATTCCTTCTACTGACTTATTTTTCAAATTCCAGGACCTGCATTAAGCAGCCAAAGTGAGAAAGTAACTTACCTTTCCTTTCGTTCCTGCCACATGAATAACTTTTAATTCTTTTATTTTGTCCTCCAGTTCCAAAATCTGTATTTTCAAACCAAAATAGCAGACAGATATCACATAAAATAAATGTAAAGTCTTCCACTGAAAGGATGAAAGAAATTAGACTTGAAGCACAACACTACAAATTTTCAATGGCCAGAGGCAGCTAAGTCATGAATCTCTCAAGGGTCAGTCAAAAGAAGAAAAAAAGTCTGAAATTCCATGATCATTTGGGATAGTTCAGAATGAGTTATATAACATTCATGTCAAGCTAAAGTATTGAAAATATTCTCAACAGTCTTTGTATGCTTTCTATTTTATATCGTTTGAGATTACGGTTACACTAGAAAGCCCCGCCCAAAAAATGTTGACTGTAAATGGCTGTGTCACCTTGAGATATGTGCCGACTTGTTCAAGCTTGTCACGACTTCCTCTGATAGGTGAGGGGTCCCCACGGTTTCGACGAGAAATAAGAGTCGACAACGCTTCCATGGCATCATCATATGAAGATAAAGCTGGACTATCTGCCTTGTCTTCCTTGGAACCCATATCAATGGCAGCTTTCTCCACAACTTCTATTGATATGGTCGAGTACCTAAGATCTAGAGACGCCAACAAAGCAATAAGAACAGCAGCCCCAGGCATGAAACAAGTGTAAGCAGAGTGGTGTTTAGACTTACTATTGTTGAAACAAACACGATCCCCAGGGCCTGAAGGTAAGCTGTAATAGCCGCACGTCGTTTTAGTGATAAACAATTTTCTTTGGTCATAAAAAAATGGAACTCCAGGTGCTCCACACTTGAGAAACCCTTTCACATATACGAGCATCAGGGAATATCAAATCTGCAACCAAAGTATGCTTAAAAAATTGTTAAGTCCGCTTTATCTTTTCATTAATCACATTATTCAATCTCATAAGCTCAAACTTATTTTCAAATCCAATTAACAAGTCAAGATACAAGAAATCAATTGGATTGCATCAAAAAGAAAAAAGCACAACAACTTTCTTGAGTTTTCTAAAGAGTTGGCTCTTCACGAATTCATATACAACTGAGTACTGCAGTTGTCTAGTTTAAAGCATTTCAGAGTGTTCTCAAAGTCTAAAAAATGTGAATGCTAACTCCATAGATAGAAAATCCAATAAAGAGGAAGAACACTGATATCAATTCAGTCTCAACCCATTTCTGAAGAAAGCAAGCAGCATCGATTGATGAACACGAATACACCTATAAATATTCAATCTTACACCCGAGAGTAGTATAACTAACTATAAGGGAGGTGAAGAGAGAACTAACCATGGGGACGCAGCTCCAATTGGTAAAATCGAAATCGCGGCTCAGGAACTCTTTTGTGTGGCTCTCTTCTTATTGCGGAAATCGGAGGAGATTCTTCTTAGGGTTAGTCTCAGCACTCTCAGCAGCCATTTGCAGTCTCCACCACCTTCATTTTCGAATCATCATCTTCCTCATCCTAAATTAAAGCCATTCAATTAATATTATTTAGTTAATTATTTATATATCAAAGTAGATAGTCTTGTCGTCAAAATAATAATATAAAATGATTTTACCTTAATGTTTTGCTAGTTTGATGATCACTTCAAAATATTCTCTCATTTTTTTATTTAAAAATTATAGCTTTGAACTGTAACACAATAAACTTTTATCATGTTTTCCAAAATCAATTAGATAAATTAGCATCATTCTACTGAATAAGTGACAACATATCTTTTTCAGTCTCATCTTCTGTTTGTGGTTGTTGCAAATTATTGTCCTTATAGGTGTCAAAATGTTCATAACAAATCATTCATTATCGTCTATTTATGACAAATCTTTGTCAGATCTATAAACCCATTAACGCCTATAAAATGTCATTATCTTCTGCTAATAATTTTTGGCGGAAAATTGTATTTTCGTGTTTTTTTTGTGGGAAATTGTGTTTTCGCGTTTTTTGGCGGGAAAATGTGTTTTAACATTTTTGGCGGAAATTGTGTTTTCATATTTTTGGCGGGAAAATCGATTTTGCTCTAGATTTTTGTAGCTCATGGGCTGCCCATTATCCAACGGTGTCCATCCAATTTTGTCCGTGGTCCAAATTGGACGGACACCATTTTATCCCATTTCGAAAATGGGTTGTCCAAAGACGTTCCATAATTTTGTTGGACATGGGCAGACCACGGACAGCCCGCCCATTTTGATACCTATAATTGTCGTCATCTCTTTCTTGGAACAAATACGTCTATGCAAATCTATCTTGGCAAGAACCACATCTTCTTTCTATCTTAAATCATACATTAGTAGCTCACTTAGAACCTTCCATCTTTTTTCTTCCACACTCCCACTATAAGCAGCGTTGCTATCTTTTATATACTTGTCTTCTACCTTCTGTATATTCTCAACGTCTCTGACTATGGAAGCAATTTGGTAGGTGAAGTCATCGTGATACAAATACGATTGGTAGAATTGGTGTACTCAATACGGTTACTGTGAGATAATATACGCAAAATAACAATGATGAAATAAAATGACCAAAAAAAAGGAACTATTTAACCTCAAGTAATTTTTTTAGTAATTACAGTGATGAAATCAAATGTCTACATTACATGTACAAAATACTTTAAATTTTATATCCTTTTTCAATCATGATTTAACGTTTTAAATAGCAAGAAAACTTAGCTTTTCACAAACTCAAATTATAATGCCTTAAATCTCAAATATGCGATACATCAACACTGTAGATATAGTTGAGATAGTTGGCATCGCCTCAAACATATATTTCGTTGAATGCAAATAAAAAAATGCGTTCAATGCGTTCTAAACTTTGTCAACATGCAAATGCAATGACTTGGCATGCAAATAGAGATCACGAGGGTGCCTTAAGAGTAAATCCACTTCGAATCCCAAAATTAGTCGACAGGTGTCTTTTTCTTGATCAAATTCGTCTCCGAGAACAATAGAAACAAATCACAAAATATAAAATAAATACAACTTAAATGGGAAATAAAATGAAGTCACGAGAAAGAGATAGGGTTAAAAAGCAGCAGCAACACACATGTGATAAGCTTCGTTTCGTTCGTTATCACATATTTTGCTCTCTGCTTCACATGCCCAAGATTGAGAACATGAAGTCTAGATTTGTATTACTACACTACACTTTTGGTAATACCTATTTCATCAAATTATATACATAAAAATCACAACTTTAGAGATTATATGTATTAGGCATATATGGGGGGAAAGTACTTTAAATTTAGTTTTTCCATGATTATTGGTTGGTATTTAGACTATAATTGTCAGAGAGAAAATATGCCTACTTTGCCAAAAAAAAACGACAGGAGAAATATGTTTTCTAGATTAATATTGAAAAGTATTTGGAAATTGGACTCTATATATATATATATTGACCCCTACCATTGTTCATAATGAGCTTATTCATCTGCAAAAGAAACCATCTACCTGAGCTTCATTACAATCAATATCTGTTATCTAAAATGGCAACAAAACTTAACACCATTGTTTTCTCCATTGTTGTGTTACATCTTCTTCTGTCTGCCCAAATGCATGTAAGTGTTTGAAAACTTTTTCTATTTTACGATCCATAAAAACACTACAATAATCCTTCACATTCATCAAAATTTTACTTTATACGTCCTGAATATACACAGCCTACACAGTTGGAATCTCCTGCTCCACAACCACAACCACCACAGTCGCATCACAATAGCTCTCAAGTGAGTTTCTCCAGTTTTCACTACTCAAAAACAATTTCATGAAATACGCAAAACCCTTTTTTTAACATCCTTTGAACCTTCTTGTTGCTTTTGACAGTACGGTACTACTCAAGGCAGTCTTCAACCCCAAGGTAAACCAATGACTAGTCTAATTTTCAATGAAATGTTTGCGCTGAATGCGAAACTAAATCCGTTGTTTCACCTAAATTAGAGTGCAGGCCAAGGTGTGGAGATAGATGCTCGAATACACAATACAAGAAGCCATGTTTGTTCTTCTGCAACAAATGTTGTACCGAGTGCTTGTGTGTACCTCCAGGTACTTATGGCAATAAGCAAGCCTGTCCTTGCTACAACAACTGGAAGACTAAGCGTGGTGGACCAAAATGCCCTTGATTTCTCCTCTTAACTACTTCGGCATTACCTCCATGTAATTTGTTAATCTATATGACTATATCTATCATAATGTTCTATATGTATTGGACTCTTTGGCATAATCACATCAGTTCTCTGATAGAACCACTTAAATAGTTTACAGCTTTAAAACATTTACTAGCCGTGAATAAACTACTTGAGAGTTATGGTGTTTTAACTTACTTCATTACAATGTTCTTGAAGAGGCAGAGAGCTGCTTCTTGAGGTCGAAGACTTCAAGTGCTTTTGATGCTAACTTCTCCTTTAGCTTTGCAGATGCTTCCTCGAACTTTCTGTTCATGAGTTCTGATTCTTGCACAGACTGCTTGTGCCTTAGACTGATTGCATCTAAGCGTGCTTGCATCCCCCTGAGTCTCATTTTTAGCTTTGCCTTCTCCTTGTTGTCTGCAGCTGCATCCTGCAATCAGATACAGCAGAAATATGGTGGAAATGTGCAAATTGGTTATATCGGGAAAGTCAGAAACTATCGCACATAATCAAATGAATCAATCTAGTTACAACTGACCATATTCTTCCCATTCGTTCTTTTAGAGTAAAGGAATTATATCAATCAATGAGAAAAAACATAATCAAAATTTTCACTTGGCGTTACCTTGCACGGATTAGCTTCTTGGCTTGAGAGTCTGCGAGTCAATTCTTCAGTTGGATTTTTTGCATCTTCAATCTGAAGGCAGTAATTGGGTTTTAGTGAGAATGAATTGTTACTACTATATCTGTAATGGAGTCATGTCTGTGTGCTGAGAATCAAACCTGCCATCGATTTGATGAAGCATGTTCCTTACTCAACTCCTCTATGCGAGCTAGCAAACCCTGGCGCTCACTTGTGACATATTCCAGCTCTCTCTGAAGTGTATCCGACATCTCGTAAGCACGTTGAACTTCAGACTTTAGAGTGTCGATATCAGACTTGAGAACCTGTAGGTGCACATATAAATTTGGTGTGTAAGTTTTGCTTCTTTAACTTACCAATCTTGCAAGTGATGGCTTCTAGTCTTTAATTAACATACCGAAAGCACGAATACCATAACCGGAAAGTTGGGCATATTGTCATCAACTACATTACAAATCTAGTTTTCTCATTGACAAATGTAATACCACTAGTGAACTGATTCTTACCTCTTGAGATTGCTTACTCACGGCATTAGCTGATCGAAGTTCATCGTTCAGTCTATCAATCTCCAAAGACTTCTCCATGCTACAGGGGAACATAAAATACTGAAGTCAGAAATTCAAGATCAACCAAGTGCAGGAAGCCTTAGCAAGAATATTTTTAGAGAGTAAAGGAGATTGAAAAGTACAAACCTGCATTCTTTTTCCTGCTTAGCATTCTCCTCAGAACAGCTTAGCCTATCAGAAAGGGCAACACATTCAAGTCGACAAGATTCCAGCTCCTTCTTTGCCTAAAAGTGCAAAGGGATCGAGAACTTAAAAGAGAATTTTGAAAAAATAAAATTTCCTTCAGAACAAATTATTATATGTAGAGAAAGGATTAGAAACCAAATAATTTTTGGTCGTCGCTACAGGGAGTTCATGCTGATAATAGTTATGCAGAACTTTTCATGGTAATTCCAAAATCACCACTCTAGATCTAAACAGATAGAATACGCCTAAGAAAGTTAAACAAGTTGATAGTTCTAAAGGGTGACATCCAAAATGATGTTGCAAGAAAGTTCGGTTTTAATCTCACTATAAGAGGTTCCTTGTTTGGAACATACCTCTGACAAATCTTTAGATAGTGACTCCATTGCCTCTGTCAAAGCTTTTTCTTTTGAGTTCCATATTGCTTTCTCCTCCTCCAACTCCAAAAGTGAGTTCGCCAGATGCTGAACAACAGGACAAATGACTGGAATTACACAAACAATACCATCTCCAAAAGTGAGTTCAGAATCTGTCTTCAGAATCATCATACCATTGCTAGCTCTTCCTTTTCTTCAAGCAACTGTTTAACATTGATTTCCAGTTGCTGCTGATCAGAAGATGAGCCTTCAAGTCTCGTTTTCTGGAAGAAAACCATAACATATAGCTAAGCAAATGCATTGGAACTTGAAAACACTAATTGCTTCAAATGCAATATCCACAAATTATGGATCACTCATCAATTGCATGAAAAGACATACAAGCTCCGTGATATCTTTTTGCAGATGTTCTAGTTGGGTATTTGAGTGCTCCAGTTTCTCCGTCAGAGCTGTAATTTCTGAATCTAAACCCTCATTTCTACATAGTGCCTCCTCTTTTTCTCCACGTTCAGCGGCCAGCTCCTCCTCCAGTGAAGCAATTGTTGTTTCCATTTCAAAAGCTAGCACTTCAAGCTGTTTAAAGTCTTCCTGATAAATGTGAAGTAGAAATGAGAACCTGCATTTCACTTAAACAGAAGGTATATCCGCCAAAAAACACTGATATGGCTCTCGACTGAGAAAAATATACCAAAAGATACAAATAACAGTCTTTATCAGGCATGCTTATGCTTGAACAATACCCAAATTCAGCCATAGAGAGAGATTTCGACTTTACATTTTCAACATTGGATAAGTTACTTAATTTAATATTAGAATGGTAAAAAGAAAAATCATGCGACAAATAAATCATTGGATAATACCTGCAACGACTGATTTGCACTTCTCTCAACAATAAGAGAGTCGCGTCTTTTATCAGCAAAGGACTCCTGTTTGCTGATGTCTCTCTCAAGGAGGGCCTTCTGGCTATGCAAGCGTTTTAGCTCTCTCTCAGCAGATGCTTTCTCGGCCTTTGTAAGGACATCAGAATTACTTGTATAATTTAGATGGGTCATTCTACAAAAAATCTAGTACTACTTAAGTTACGAATTGGATTCCACTGCGTACCTCTAGCTTGGTTTTATCTTGCATGGAATTCTTAAGCTTGGAATCAGTGTCTTTTAGCTTTGTTTTAGTCTTCTCAAAATCTTTTCTTAAGCTCTCCTTCTCTTTCGCCAAAGAAGAGGATGACAAACTCGCTATATCCTTCTCAAGACATTCTATGTGAGAGAGGAGATCTGACCTCTCCAACTCATGGTGTTCTGAGAGCATCTGACAAATGGTTAAAAACATCAAGTTACTTCTTACACTGGAAAGTTGGAAGAAGAAGAGAGAAAAACTCTAATAAAATATGTTTGAAGAAAACCAAAATACCATTAAGGAAGTCTCATGTTTTTGAGCTTCCTGATTTAGCTCTTCTATTTGACTCGGCAAACCATCACACTGATCTTGCAAAAGAAGCTGAGAAGGAATATCACAAGTTTAGCTAAAAATACCCACAAATTTACCATCAAATGAAGGGTGACAGGAGAACAAAAGTTTCAGACCTTCTCATTCTCAATATCAATAACTTTTTGTTTCATACAAGATTGGACATTTTGGTAGCTGCTGACAAGTGAATCATGTTGCTCAAAACTTTGGCGCACAAACAATATGAAATCCTGCAATGGGAAATTTTAACATAAAAGAAAATTATTGTCTATATCTACTATCAGCATAATTTAGGTAATATACCAAACAACGCAGAGTACTTACATGTATCAAAGGAGAGAAGAAAGCAAAATCTTGGAGACCCTCATCCATAACTGACGATATGGTTTCCACTGATGCTTTAAATGTTTGACATTCAGAGTCTAAGACTTCAACTTCTGTTGCTACGTTGACCAGAGAGTTAAAACTCTCCTTCACAATAACAAGTAAAAAGTTCATTTAGGCAATGGAATACTGGTTGACAACAATAATAACTGTCTTGAGATTTTCAGATTAATGGGATGAATTTGAAATGGATACCAACATTAAGCAGATGAGTAACTTCAGATTCCTTGGATACAAGTTGTTCACGAGCAACCTGGGCCTCTTCTCTAGCAGCATGAATCTCTTCTACAATCTGTAGAATTTCATAACATAAGAAGGTTTAATACCCTAAAATAGTACCAAAGCAAGTCTAGAAAGTTGACTGAAAAGACGAGTTTTCTTTTACTTGTTTAGCAAAAGTATAATATAAAGTGATAAAGAAGAAGAAAATCCATAATGTAAAAAGTAAGGTCACGACAATTTAAGAACAATGTTCATATTTAACAATATTCATAAATTCATTATTATTCCTATATATTATGAAGCACAAAAGGCATTTATTTTTGCAGATGGTTGGACAGAACAACAAAGCACAGTCAGTTAAAGAACCAGAGATACCTCAGCAATTTTTTCCCTGGCACATATATTCTGCTCAGTAGCTACTGTGACAAGATCATCAAGATTTTGGTTGCTTGAAGACTTCTCCATTTCCAGCATGTTAATCTTTTGGACAGAACATATCAAGGTTAAGCAAAAGGCAAAAATGGAAGAAAGAGAAGCTGCTTAAATAGTTGTTCCAGTTGTAAGTAAAGAAAAGAAGAAATTCACCTTCTCTTGGAGTTGCTTAATGAGAAGAATAGTTTCTGCGTCCCTTAAGTTTATAGGGTTTTCATCCCAATGCACATTTCCAACAACTCGACCTTCTAAATGCTTGCAGTGACCATCTTCACCCAATTTCGCCTTAAGGCACTCAATTTGTATTTCATTGATGGTTTTCTATTGAAAGGAGTGAAAAGGTAAGAAATAAAAAACATGAACTACTGATATTGAGAAGGACAAACTATTACCTCAGTTTCATATTGAACGAGGAGATCCTCATATTCCCTTTGAATTCTATCTAACTCATTTTCAGTCTATAAAACATTAACAAAGGTCAGCTTTACAGCAAGAAAAGCACAGGAATACATTCAAAAGAGGAACACAGACCACTACAGGATTTTTCTGCCTGATTGATGGTTTTTTTCTGCTTGTCACATTTACTAAAGCACATGGATGTGGAAGTGCAGAATCTTCTCCATTGATACTATCTTCGTCTTCCTCGTTAATGTTATACAAAGGCTCATTTACCAGTTCCGAAAATGGAAGTAGTGGGCCTGTCTCACGCTCAGATCTTGCAGATTCAAGAGAAGATCCCCTTGACAAAAAATTAGACTGAACCTGATATGCAAGAAATAAAGTATTTTTATGGCTACCAAAGTCAACATTTTCTCATGTGTTTGTTGGCCATTTATACAATATTCACCTCTGATGTGGAGTCTCTTGAAAGCTTACCAATAGGGCCAATACACCATGTATCCCTCCTCTTTCCCTGCAAGTAAACAACAAATCAAATCTAAGAAGAGATGGGAAGAAAATGCGACAAAGATACTTAAATAATTCAGTGAACAGTGCCATGCTAATGTCTTAGAGAACAACATCATTTAACAACAATATGCTGAGATCATTCTAATTCACTAGTCAAGAATTAGGTTAAGTAGTCACACAGCATGTTTTTTTCCACTATAAAAGCAAATGTTTACCCTCTTTCCACTACAGTTCTGTAATTTGAAGTTTTGCAATAAATGTATAGCGCCTAGCAAATGTTGTTAGAAACTCTCAAGATATCGAAAAATCAATGGAAGGAAGAAACAGGAGAAACCTTCTTAAAGTGATCCTGCTCACGCTTCTCATCTCTATTCGAAAGGAGAACCATTGAACTCAAGTTCTTAATTTTCTTTGCTTGCTCCTGCAAAACTTTTTCCTTCTGAGCTTGTGCCTTCTTCTCCTCTTCTAACTCAAGTGCTATCCGCTCTCTCTCTAATTCAGACTGCCACAAAACAGGATGTATCAAAAAAAAAAACTAAGGAATCAGGAACAAAAATGCTATACCTTCAACAAGGTGTTACGCAAGTTAAGAATCTCTTCTTCTGAATGGTCAGAGTGAGAAGCCTGCAGTAAAAAGCTGATATTCAACGCACAATAACGATATAAGAGAGAACTTTTAAGAAAAAAGAAATTGAAAAACAATTTAGAAACCTTAAGTTTGGATCTGAGCTCCTCTATCTCCTTCTTTTGACGCTTTAATAGGGCAGCATCAGTCAATATCTGCATTAAAAACGAGAATGGATGGATTATTAATTTTAAGAAATGCGCCTTCTTTTAACAGACTAAATCAGAAAAATATGTTAAAATTGATTTGAATCCAACCTCGTTGACATGCGCACAGTTAGTGACACGCAGTGCTCGGCTAGCAAATTGAAGACTGCTCTTGGTTTCATCTGCATGAATCTAATATCAAAAGAAAAATGTTAACATTGCTGATTGCAACAAAGCAACCAAAGAGAAAAAATGGTGATTAATACATACCGGTGCTAGTGTGACATTGCATATGATCGCTGTATTTGCATTTCCACCTAAAGCGGGCTGCAAGATCCTTGTAAGCTTGCTGTCTCGGTACGGAACATGACCACTGATTCAACCAAGAAAAATCCAAATAAGATCAGACACTTAATTCTTATGTACCATTTGCATCTTTCCCTAACAAAACTAGACCAAAAAACGAACTTACCCTTGATTTTCTACTCCTTCACTCAATTTTTTAATTACAGTCCCAAGAGTCATCAAACTTTTGTTTATATGTGAGCCTTCTTTCAGCCGAACTCCCTCTGCACCGGTTTTTGCAGCCCGTTCTGAACCAGCTAGATCCACCAAATTCTACAAGTGAAGAGAAAGATGAAACATCAAATAATATGTTCATATAAGAGGAGCAAAAACACAAGTTCCAACAGATCATACCAGAACAGAAACACGGACTGCATCACAGGCGTTTCCAGCACCTTCATCTTGCGCCTTCTGTCTGCTCTCTATAATCTGTTTGATGAAAAAGCTGGCAAGTTAAAATTCAACTTCCATGTAGCTGAGCACAAAGGTTGAGTGTTTATATTGTTACCATGCGGAAAATAGTGTGAGATCTGCTACTGTAAAGATTCATATTTGTCTCCCCAATATGCCTATGAGCTGAATTTTTGTCCCAAAGACAAATGAAGATCCATTCACCAAATCAATATCAGCATAACCAAGATTGAGACTGAAAATTAAAATCAGGAAAACACAAGAACTATGGCTGGAACAAACAAAAATAGAGGAAACAATGTGAAGTAAACAGAAAGTACATTATCGAAATTCCATCATTTCAAGGACTTGTTGAGGAGAAGCAACAATCTCTTCACGTAATCCAGCAACAAATATTCCTTTCTAGAACATTAAGATTGAAAAACACATCAGAATCACTAGAGAAATTGTTAAAAGGGATTCTAAGAAAACATCTAAGTACCTCTAGATTTTCATGAATTTGAAGTTTTCGGTGTTCAGGAGCCAACAAATCGTTTATGTCTTCGTTATAAATCTCTAAGTAAGACATACGCAACAAAAACTCCCTACTTGCATCCTTGATGTCAAAGAAAAGAACAACAGTTGTTTCTTGAATCAATAAGTTTCAACAAATCTAAAGAAATCAACTTTACAAACATAGTTAAAAAAAACTGAGAAAATTTGGGGACGAACCTGATATATAGTATCAAACAAATCATGAACAGCGAGAGGGATGACTCCAGGTTCAATAGGTGAGCCTCGCATTGTGTGTGTCTTGCCACTGTTAGTTTTCCCATAAGCAAACACAGTTCCTTCAAACAAACAGATATGATTACCCAAAACGAAAAAATCAGCTCACTTCAAATCAAAGAGCCACAAATTACTGAGATACCAAAATTGGAGCAAAAGTTCGAACAGATAAGTAAATAAGCTAAACACATCAGAGTAATTGTTGAATTTTTACCGTTAAATCCACGAACGGCCGCAGAAACAATCTCTTTCGTCCGTGCTTCATACACTTGGACGGTTTTACATTCTTCTCTGAAAATTCTATCTGTTTGTGAGAAGAGAGAGAAATTGGGCATGAAAATTGCAAGCAGGAGAAGAAAATGGAAAGAGAAGTGAGAAAGGAACTGAAAGAGTACCAAATTCAAAAGCAAGAGAAGAATGATTGGGCATAAAAATTGAATTTGACGTGATCTTCCAAGGACTTGTCTGCTCGTCCTCAGTTGAAAGCGGCCGCGCTCTGACGGAGACATGAATTCTCTCCATTCTCCGATTATCTTCTCCGGCGAACAAAGAAAGACCTAAAACTCAGGTGTTCGAAATTAATTTTCCCTCCCTCTCCACTAGATCTTGTTTACCTTTACAATTTTCGAAATTTAGACCGGCTCGAACCGGTTAGTCAATAATAATAAACCAAACAATCGCGCGTCCCCATCCAATGAGTTAATATAATGCAAATATACACTGTAGTAACTTTTTGCTTTTTTTTTGTAATCAGTTAATGCAAATATTTTAAAGTTCGCCTCGCTCAAGTTTGAACTATTATTATGATACGTAGTTGTACATTAATCTTTAATGTTTGGAAGTTTAGCTATTGGTTAAAGTGTAATTACGTCAAAAAAATGGTATAACTATGGGATTTTTCTCCAGAAGATCCTTCAAACACGCAGCTAAAGACAAAAAAATTAGTCGCACGTATTAAAAGTCACTCGCCTTTTAATTATGCTTTTTCAGTTAATCTAAGTACAGTTACATTAATAAGTAAATTTAAAAATAATATTAAAAATAACTGTGAAACACGATAAAGTCGAGTAGGAAACTTCGAGGAAATTGCCATATGGTAAATCACTTGACTCCCATTTAAACCCTTCACTTTCTCACCTTCATCTTCACTATTTTCTCCATCAAATCTTTTCACCATGAAATTCGCCAAACTAAATCCAAAACGTTTGTTCATCAGATCCAAGGATCCATCCACAGTTTCTAAATCCTCTGCTTCTTCCTTTGGATCCGCTTCGTCTTCCTCATCTTCCGCCCCAGACTGTAAAAAGTCCTCCGTAGTCGGCGACGGTGGCTCCGTCACGCCCACTAGCATTCTCCTGGAAGTCTCCAGCGATCCATCTCCTTACTCGTACGTCGAAATCCTTCAGGCGTTTAAGCTGATTGACAGAGACAACGACGGAGCCGTCTCGAAGAACGATCTGGAGTCGCTACTTATACGGCTCGGTCCTAATCCACCCACGGAGGCAGAGATCAACGTCATGCTCAAAGAGGTGGATCGCGACGGTGATGGTACGATCCGTCTTGAAGAGCTGGCGAGCCGTGTTGTCTCTTCGGATCCGTCTCGCGATTCAACGGAGCTGAAGGAGACTTTCGAGTTCTTCGACGTGGATCACGACGGTTTGATCTCGGCTGAGGAGCTACTCCGAGTTTTCTCGACCATTGGAGATGACCTGTGCACGTTAGACGATTGCAAGCGCATGATAGCAGATGTTGACGAGGACGGTGATGGTTTCGTATGCTTCACTGAGTTCTCACGAATGATGGAACTCCCTCGATGATCTCCCGCTTCATTTATTCCACTTTCTTTTCTTCTTTTAACTGTTTCTGTTTTTTTTTTTTTAATGAAGCTCTTTTTGCCCTTATTTTTTAGGGTTATGAGATCGTTTGTTTTCTTGAGAATTTGAATGAATAAATAGTGAAAGACGAGAGTCAGAAACTGATATTTACACTTCCATCTCTTCGTTTTTACACTACTTAAATTGAATTTAAGTCTCTCTTTTGTTTGTGTGTACAAAATAAATTTAAGTTATTTGTAGATTTGAGAATTTACAGAGTTTGCAGCATTTTGGTTAACTGTCGTTTTTGGAGATAAGTGTTTTTAATTAGTTAAATTCATTTAATTAACAGAGTTGAGAACATGTGAGGCACCAGGAGTTTGATTATTTTTATATGTTCCAAGAAATAGGAAAAGAAAAACAGCAGTCCAATTTGTCAGATCCGTATGTTGTTAGATTGCTTGTTTACTCAAAGCTAGATTGCTATTTCTTTTGCTATCCATATTGTAGTTTTTATTTTAATAAAATAATTACATTGAGTTTGAACCTTTTAAAGTAATGCTATTGTTGATGAAGGAGTAATATTTTTGTTTTCATTATCAAAGTAATAAAAGTTAGATAAAAAAAAAAGAGTTGTGGAGGTTCATGATGAAGAAGTAGAGTGAAGAGTGGTGAAAGGAGGAGGAGGAGGCGTTTTAGGAGGAAACCTTTTAGCGTAGCAGCTACAATACACGACGAGACCAGGAGGAGAATGGCGAAGAATGCTGAAATTTTCTCCATCGTGTGCTATCCCATATTTATAAACGTGATTAATGGCTTAATTGATATCTATCCAAGTCTAATATGATTGATTTCAATTGAATACGTTACCAATACAATTGGTCAAAATTCAAAATGTTCCTTAAATTTTTGTCAACACATATTCTTTTTTTTCAATTTGTCAAACCTACCATTTCATTAATATATATATATATATTTAAAGAAAAACTTCCTCGGAGAATTTGCCTCATAATTGGCTAATTTAGGAATAAAACAAAATGAAATAGCTCTAAACTGTGGAATGGGCTGCCTAATGTCAGAAACCACTCCGTGGATTTCATTGAACGATCCTTGAAGTTTAGAGTTGATAAAATAGATTGTAAATCCGATAGAATTGTTAACTCATCATGTTGTGCTGCATATCTATCAATTCGGGCCAGTTCCAAAATTTTCTGCGGCCTAAAGATAGAATTGGTCCAAAAGTGATTTTCCGAACAAAGTTATCATAATGAATTTATGATAGAAAAAAAAAAAAAAAAAAAAAGACATACGTGTTTGGTGTTGGAAGTTATAAACAAATAAACAATGTACTGTACCTCAGTAAGCTTTAAATGGAATGAAATGTATGGGTGAAACTTTTTTGTCGAACATAACGTAAAAACAAAGAAAATATTTTTTATATAAAAGAAAAACACACTTGAATTCTCATATATATCTTACCTAAAACAAAATTTGACTCTCGGAGGCTGAGCTCTCTGCCTACTCAATCGATTGTTGAATTCAAAAGTAAAGTATAAACAAAATCCCGACGAAGATAGTTGAAGACTTGAAGTAGACAAGGGAAGAAAAAAACAATGAGAGATTATACATTTGGTGCAGCGAGATCGGGGCAGACGATAATGGTGGCTCTCGTTCTCATGGTTGGATCATTTTACGCTGGCTCTCTCTTCGGAAACAACCAACCCATTTACGTCTCTCAATCTTCTTCCAATTCTTCTTCTCAATCTGGTCCTTTCTCTCAATCTCTCTCTCTTCTTCGTTCTTCAAAACAATTTCTCTGCATGCGGTTGGATTTTCGTGGAATTTTGCCTGATTTGGTTTCGAGAGCTAAATCAATCCATATCTATTTCAGTATTTACTCTAGACTCATATACATAGTTCATAATTTAGCTCATTCAGTTAACATAGTTCATCACTCAGTTAGTTCATAATTGATCAATGCTCAATCGAAAATTCTCCCCCCCCCCCCCAAATTACAGTAATTCTTGTCTTGGAGAATTGTTTGTAAACTTGATTTTTTTGTGGGATTAAGTAAGTTACTCAAATGATATGAAGATTGATTAAATTTACAATGTGGGTTGTTACAGCTCTGTACAAATTTGCAAACAAAATCGAGCTTACCTACCGAAGATTACCACTAGGATGAATGTGTGTCCATTGAAGTTCAACGAATATATATCCCTTGTCACAATCACACTTATGTGAAACAGTTGCTTCCGAGCTTGAATCTTTCTACAAGAGAAGAGCTCGAGAGGCATTGCCCGCCTCTCGAGCGGCGTCTCTTTTGCTTGGTACCTCCACCAAATGATTACAAGATACCTATAAAATGGCCAATCAGTAGAGATTATGTGTGGAGAAGTAATGTGAATCATACACATCTTGCTTATGTTAAAGGTGGTCAAAATTGGGTGCATGAACAAGGCCAGTTTTGGTGGTTCCCTGGTGGTGGTACTCATTTTAAGCATGGAGCTGCAGAATACATCCAGAGGTATCTGCAATTTTTATTCATTAAGTTTATCATAATTTGCTTTTACATCTCTTGCCTGAATTTTGTATGTATCTCTTCAGGTTGGGAAATATGATGACTAACGAAACAGGTGACTTGCGTTCAGCTGCAGTGGTACAAGTTCTTGATGTTGGCTGTGGAGTTGCCAGCTTTGCGGCTTATCTTATTCCTTTAGGTATACAGACTATGTCGTTTGCTCCTAAAGATGGTCATGAAAACCAGATTCAGTTTGCATTGGAGAGAGGCGTTGGTGCGATGATATCTGCTGTTGCCACCAAACAAATGCCATATCCTGCTGCCTCGTTTGAGATGGTTCATTGTTCCAGATGTCGTGTTGATTGGCATGCTAATGGTATGTTTCTTGTGTTGACTTCTGCTTGCAGTGATAGCTTTGTGTTGGTTTTCTCAGAAGGAATCCTCAACTAACTCTGCAATTTCATGGCACGATAACTTGATAAGGAATGTGTAATGATAACATTTCGACTTAATTCTGCAGATGGTATATTACTTAAAGAAGTTCATCGTCTTCTCCGACCCAATGGATACTTTGTGTATTCATCACCACCAGCTTACAGAAAGGATAAAGAGTACCCTATGGTTTGGGATAAATTGGTCAATCTAACTACTGCAATGTGCTGGAAGCTCATTTCCCGCAAGGTACAGACTGCAATATGGATTAAAGAAGATAATGAGGTATGCCTTAGGCAGAATGCAGAGCTAAACCTCATTAGTTTATGTGATTTGGAAGATGTTTCGAAACCATCATGGAAAGTTCCTCTTAAAGATTGTGTGCAAATTAGTGAACTCACGGAAAAGAGACCCTCTTCTTTAGCTGAACGTCTTTCTGTGTATCCGGCAACTCTAAGAAAACTAGGTACATTTCTTCTTCTCAATTCATTTTAGAGATGACAGTATGTTCTGTTAGATTTTCTCTAACCACTTAACCGATTCTTTCATCAGGCATCAGTGAAGATGAATATACATTAGACACAGTCTTCTGGAGAGAACAAGTTAATCATTACTGGCGGTTATTGAATGTAAATGAGACTGAAGTGCGGAATGTGATGGACATGAACTCATTCATTGGTGGGTTTGCTGCAGCTATGAGTTCGTATCCCGTTTGGGTTATGAACATAGTACCTGCAACCATGAATGATACTTTGTCTGGAATTTTCGAGAGGGGCTTAAATGGCGCTTTCCATGATTGGTAAGCATCTTCAACACTTATTTTGTTTTGTTTCCGATCCTTGCCAAGCATCAGTACCACTTAACTAAAAACAAATGTGTCTTAGGTGTGAGCCGTTCTCAACGTATCCTCGCACATACGATTTGCTGCATTCGGACCACATCTTCTCTCACTACCAAAGCTACGACGATGGTTGTTTGCTAGAGGATCTCATGCTTGAGATGGACCGCATAATTCGTCCTCAGGTACGTCTTCAGCTACTAAAATGGTGCCACGATCAGATCATCTGATTTCGGTCTAGTCCTTGTAATATATATAACCGGGTGAAGCGTTAACACCGGCTTTGGGGTTGGCAGGGGTTTGTCATTATAAGGGACGAGAAATCATTAATCTCAAGGATCAGAGACTTGGCTCCTAAATTCCTCTGGGAAGTGGAAACTCATCAGCTTGAAAACAAATACAAGGTGAAAGAAACTGTTTTGTTTTGCAGAAAAAGGTTCTGGGCAATCATCTGAAAACACTAGCTTTGCTAAAGCTTGTTTTTCGCTGATGCAACTAAGCTCATACCAGTCTGTTTGTACTCTCTTGGCTCTAGAAGAAAGAAAGTGAAAGCTGCCAAGCCACTTTTGTTCGTTAATTGATTTTAGAAAGTCTATGTACATGTTTTGCAGCAAAAGCTAAATATTTTCCATATTTCTGAACTATTCAACCCAAATAATTACATATACAGTATCTGATATGGTACTGGCTCGGAGTGTCTTAGGACATTAGATTACTACTCTACACAACACACATAAACGTAGAGGTTCTTGGCTTAACAAAGAGAAAATGTACTATGAGACCCATCTGTTCTCGTATCGGTTGAGCGTGAACGATGAAGACTGAACCTCGGCTAACTGGAAAGGATCTGGTTCGACTCCATAGTCTGTTAACGGTCTATGCTCGAGCACATTGTCATGGTTGTTCACAAAGTCAGGAATTTCCACCTCTCCTTTCTTTATTTCGTCCCAAAGGTACTGCAACCGGCTCACATACTTAATCTTCCAGTACAGTCTGCAATGTTGCAAGAGATTGTTTACAAAAAAAACATTTAGCTACAGTTCTTAATTCACAAAGTCTAGCTTTTGCAACTATTTCAAGCTACTTTGATAGATAAAGAGTTGAAAGAAACATCAAACTCTTAAATATAGTGTTTAAAACCCTGAAGATCAAGAATGCTTACCCTCCACTTAGAAGAAGGCGGCCGAGAGTGGCAATGACAAGTCTTGAACGAAGACCGGGATGGATGAAGTAAACAACATGAAGCCTGTCTTTGATATCTGAAGGAAGGTCCTCGTAAATCCATCTTAAGATGGTAATTCCCGGTGAATTTTCGTCCTTTTGCACTGTGCTATGCATGTAAACCAAGCAGAACGGTCCTTCAGGACATTCATTACTTATCTTCTGAAATATATACTTCTTCAACCGCCCTGCACTCACAACACGAGCTGCGTTTTATACACACAAAAAAAAGTCAATTAGAAAAAGAATCAAAATCAAAACTTAATAGAAAAGGAGGAAACAAAGAAGACCAATAAGAGACTGAAGTGGACACAACATTGTGACAATAAATGGATCACGAGCTTAGAAATGGGATAATCTAAAACAGCAAGACATGACCAAAAGTTCATATAACATGTTTCTCAGAATCTTAATCCAATAACCAAAACAAGCCAAATCAGAATAAATCGACAGCAATAAATCGGAAAAAATCGAAAGTTGAGATCATCTGTATGAATTCGGAAAGATAAGAAACCAAACAAGCATGTCCTTATAATCAAGTTAGAAACTTTGATCGCCCCAATATTTTAAGACCCATTTATAAAGTTTAACTAGGCGACTAGTGAAAGTGTGATTACCCGGAAAATACTTTCCGATGATGCGAAAAATCCGGTTACCAGACTTATCCAAGCCCTGGATCGTGAAGAAGTGGAGAAGATCGAGATCGGAGAAATCTTCATCTCCGAGGTATTGAGGACAATCATGCCAGTTCTCCGGTTCATCAACCTCATCGCTTCTAGTTAAGAACGGTCGAGCGTCAATTCCTAGATCAGAAGCCAAGACAACCACCGAGAACTCTTCCGCCATCGCCACAATTTCCCTCCCTCTCACGGATCTTCGTACCTTTTTCTCTTGCTCCTCTAGTGTTTTTGGCTAGGAATTAGAGGCTATACTAACCCGCGGGAGAGTACACAGAGTTTACGTGAGACTGAACACGTGGCTAAATCTAAACGAGTCTAATCAGCTTTTGAAAACCACAACGTCACCGTTTTAATCGTTTCTCTGGTATCTCAGCAGAGTTGAAGGAGGGAAATATATTCTCCGATCCAGCGAGATTCGATTCGATTTCCGATAAGTCGAACTTCTTGCTCAAAGTCAGCAAAGAAGGTAAGCGTTTGATGTTACGGCGAGAAATCCGAATTCGATTTCGGATTTCTTTGGGATAAGTGATCTGAACATAGTTTATTTTTCAGGTCTAGAGGTGAAGAAATGGCGACTTCGCGTTTACAGATGGAAGCAGATGACTCTGTAAATCTACACATTACTCATTCCAACCTTAAGAGCTTCTCTGCGGATGTTCGTTTCTCTCCGCAAGTGAGTACTCGTCTAAGACACTAAACATCACTACTTCTTTTTCAACTGTTTTTATATGTATTGATTGATATCTCTAAAACAATGTCTTTGGCTTGAAGATGAGTGTAGAAGCTGTGAAAGAGAAGCTTTGGAAAAAATGTGGCACATCTGTTAATGCCATGGCTTTAGAGATCTATGATGACACTGGCTCAAAGGTTGCAGTTCTCAGTGATGATTCAAGACCCCTTGGTTTTTTCTCCCCTTTTGATGGGTAACTTCTCTCTCAGTTCCAGTGCGTTAGAGATTGCAAAGTTTGCTGATTTAGATAACTTGGAGCCAGTTTTACTCAGTAGACCTCTGTTCACTGTAATCTTGATAGATGCATCCAATCAAATGAAATGGCTTCTTTTTTTATCTTATTGTTCTTTTCTGCTGTTTTTCAAAGGTTTCGGTTACACATCATAGATCTTGACCCCTCATCGGTCACAACTGGAGGCTGGCTTGAAGATACGTCATTGGTTGAGAAGTATACCATCTCAGAGGATGATTATGCCAAACGAACTGGTAAAAAATTTCTACTCCCTAGAATGGGTGCCTCAAAAGATACAAGTTTGTCTATCAAGTGAATATACTGGAGCACTGGCAATTTCATCTGATGATGTGTTCTTATGTTCAAATTCCAGACAGTTTTAGGAAATTCAAAGAAAAAAGAGTGTCTCAAAACCCGGCTGCTTCTGAGGCTAAGGTATGATAAAAGAAATATGTATCAATATAAGCCATATTAGCATAGTCACTGGCAAATATTTGGGATTAGATTAATTCATTCAAGATACAAAAGTTTTTATAATTCTCCTTTCAACAGACGAAGGAGAACTACATGGAAGATCTCTGTTCAAATATCAAGGTCAGTCAGACTCTTTTTGGACTGAAGAGCTAGTCAGCCAGTGTCATGTTATTTTGTGAGATCTGACCTCTATGTATTCTGCTTCTAATTTATTTTTCTTTTGCTGTTAAATATGAAGGTGGGAGATAGATGCCAAGTTGAGCCCGGGGAGAAAAGAGGAACGGTCAAATATGTTGGACGAGCAGAGTCGTTGGGTCCTGGCTATTGGGTTGGAATTCAGTATGATGAACCCCTTGGAAAACACGATGGCATGTATGTGAATCTTTCAAAATTTATAGTAAAGTATTTTCTTGCTTCTGGAACGCTTCTGTTTTGTGCTACTAGAACCTCTTAAAGCGTCTTAACCTTGTATAAGCTTTTGTTCAACATCATGATTTTCATATCGCAAGAACAATATGTCTAAGCTCAGTTGTCAGATACCATTTGTATAATACTGAGTTAAATTTGCAGGGTGAAAGGAACAAGATTCTTTGAATGCCCTCTGCTTCATGGTGGTATTGTCAGGCCAGACAAAGTAAAGGTACCTAACACAATTTAACTTTGTTTTTTTCTTTATGGACTAAGTATCACAGTTGCCGCCTGTGAAATGACCTATTACACTTCATAGAACCGAACTACTGGTTAGTTGTTCTTAGATATCATAGTAGAGTTTGCTATATGTTAGAAAGATGCAATGCTGTTTTGTACCTTTCCAAGATGTTAAAATTAGGAGTCTGGAGTCCCACAGTGTTTAGCTGTAGGATTAGCTAATACCTTATAGGCCTAAGGATAAAGGTATTTTCACTCTCAAGGTAACTTTTGGGTGAGTTCTACTTTGTGGACTTGGTTTGGCCCTATTATGGACTAGGTTCCTATCAATTAACCTCAGTAAAGTGATTGGTTGGATAGACTGAATCTGTAAACCATTGTCTTCTACTCATGGACTTAATTTTGGCTTGCAGGTTGGTGATTTCCCCGAAAGAGACCCTTTTGAAGAAGATGAAATATAATTCGCAGAAGCACCAACCAGTGACCGGAAGAGGAGAGGAATGAGTTTGAAATATTTGCTTTTGTGTCTAATTCTATATCCACTCTTATCTTATTACACTTTGCTTCTAGTTTTTGATTTCACAAGAGTTGGTAAGAACACAATGCAGAACAAAGTATTTAAATTTAATGAAGAATAACTAGTAACAATTTGATTTCACAAGAATTCAGGTTATGATTTGCGATTTATACACAATCATCAAAGAGCCTGCAGCTGCAGATATATGTCTAAGTTCTGCTCCTTAGTCTCTATCTTTTACCAAATTGTTGATCATCTTAGCAAGAGGAACAGTTCCCTTTGTCATGATCTCCAATCTTGAGGTATTGGAAGCGTGCGAGAAGAGTGACAACCCGAAGAATATCAGATCTGGGAGAAACAGCCTGGATGACAAGAAACCGTGCCAGTAATGAGGTTGCAGATCAAAAAATGCATCAAAGAACCTTCTAGTAGCTTCTAAGTCGAGTTTCAGCAGAATATCCATTCCGAAACAGAAGAATTCCCTCTGTCTACGTCGTTCAATAGGCCACAAGTCTCTCCATACCTCAGCAGAGAGTTGATCTCCCTTCAGGCTGTTACTACTCTGCGAACCGAGGTATCTCACAATGGCGTTTGCAACTATTGGTGCGGCTGCAAGAGTCCTAGCTACCATGTAACCGGTTGAAGGATGAACCATTCCTGCTGTCCCACCAATCCCAACAACCCGTTGAGGTAAGACTGGTAAAGGACCGCCCATGGGGATCACACAACGCTCGTCTTCTTCAATCCGTTTTACATTGATCCCCAAATGTTTCAGCCTAGCAACCATTCTTTCTTGGATATCTTCCATTCGCAGACCGGGTCTAGCAACAAGAGACGTTTCTTCAAGAAATATTCGGTTGGAAGAAAACGGCATCGCGTACAAGAACGTTGGGATCTTGCTGTTCCTCTCTTTAAGCTCAGGATATGAGTCCAGATGTCTATCTCTCCAATCCATGAACACCATTTTGTCTACATCAAATGGATGACCATCAACTTCAGCTATAATCCCGTAAGCCACTTGGTACCCGGGGTTGTACGGTTTGTCATACTGAACCAAGCATCGGGAAAACCCGGTGGCATCAAGAACCACCGAAGCCTGAATCTGTACACCGTCGCTGCAAACCACAGTGGAGTTTGCCTCCTCGTGAACCACATTAGTGACCTTAGACTGATGAAACTTAACACCGTTGGCTATACATTTCTGAAGCATTTTGGATTTGAGCTGTTTCCGGTTAACTCTCCCATAAGGCCGGCTTAAATCCTTCTTGACACCTTCATCAATATAGACAACAGCACCAGACCAGGTAGTGTCAAGGCAATCAAGTAAGTCCATAGCTTCAAACTCATCAACCCAAACTCCATAGTTGTTAGGCCATATGAGCTTTGGAGAAGGATCAATGGAACAAACGGAGAGTCCAGCTTCAGAAACCTGCTGAGCCACAGCTAAACCAGCAGGACCACCACCGACGATAGCCAAATCAACAACTCGACTCATGGAAGTATCGTATAAGGGAAGCTCAAAGTCAAGATTCTCCTTCTTAGTTTCAGGAACAAGATCCAAAAGAGCAGCACTACTACTAGCAAAACTAGAGCCAATTTTGATTGCTCTTTTCTTCACACCAAGCCTAACCCTTGAAGGGTTTGGATTATTACTGCTTAATCTCTCAAACCCATGAAACTGAGGGATGAAAAATCCAAGCTTGTTGGGTGTTTTCAACAGAGTATCCATCGAATTCCCCAAAAATCGAACAAAATATTATTATAGAGAGAGATAAAAAGAACACCTATCTTTCAGATAATTCAAATTCGAGTTCTAAATCCCTCGAGAGAAGATGAAGGAAGACCACAAAGACTTACCCAGAAACAGTAGCTTCATGGAGATGGAGACTATTATCTTCTTCCCAGAGAGAAAGAGAGAGAGAATTGAGTCTTAAGTGTTTGTGGTTTGAAACCTTTAGTGGGGTCCGCCCATTATGTGCTAAAATCCATTACTACCTCATTTGTGACTTTGGCCATTAGTCACGAACTCATTTACCAAATTTTAAAGCATCTGTTATCAGTCTGCGTTTTGGTCATTAGTCACCACCTCGTTACCACTACTTTACGCGTGTTGAGTTTCTGATGTGTTATCCACATCCATTGAATTTGAGTTTGTTTTCGAATTTGTAAAACATATGAATTTGGATTTATATCTGTGAGTGAATAGATTAAGCGCTATATTGTGATTCCAGTATAAAATCGTTATTTTGCAGTTCAAAAGACTCGTAAATTTAGCTTTCAACAATATCAAAAACATTACAGTAAAATAGACAATTGTAACAAGTAACAAACTAAAACACAAAGAGAAAAGAGACAAAATCACACTGAAAATTACATGATTTTCTTAATCTTATAACTAACTTCAAGCTAAAGAAATAATAATGTTAATGGAAATCCCTTTTTATACACACCCCAACCCAATAGTCTTTGACAAGGATAACACCAAAAGCTGAATCTTTTGTACACAAACGTGTCCTACGTTATGATCATGATGAAGCAAAACCTGCATAGTTTTCAGAAACCAAAGATAGTGATAGATCTGCACATTCAAAAACACAACCTCAGATCGAGGCAAATGAAAGGAGCATTGTTCTTACCTGTTACCTATACTACACGCTGCTCCCGAGATTATCGTAACTGAAACCTTCAGATATGGTCTCCAATCTCTTGTTGTCTCCTGCAAAAACAAAGAGTTATCATTATCACTTTTGGTTTTTTGCCTCAATACTAGTACTTTCTCTAAACCAGCAAGTAAGTAATGTCTTGCGCTTTATGCATGTTTCTTGAAGAAATAAGAAAGATATAACAGAAACTATCTTCTTCATTTTTTTGTTTAACAGTCCCAAAGTTCTCTCACCTTGATAATCTCCCCTTTCGCGGGAGTCCACAAAATTTTCAGCATTGGGCACAAGAAAGGGTGATCCACCATAGGTCTCCAGAATCTCTGAAATCAACAAAAAAGCTTATGGTTACAAACAATGAATCATATTACCTGTTCGTTGGCTCTTGTACTAGTGCAAA
>CM051372.1:3820201-3845201 GCA_028015245.1 Cardamine occulta
GTTTATAACCAAAATCTACAAATCTATTATCAGACGAGAGGTAAGGAGTAGTAGACCTGAGAAGAACGGGAGAGAGTTAGTGATCCATTACGAAAAAACTGTACGTCTATTTATTGATCTCCTCGAATAAAGTCCCGGTAATTAATCATTACAAGTCGGTATATCGTTTTATTATAATCTGGTTCCTCAGGGCATTTCCATGGGTCATAAAAAGAAGGGTTTTCCGGCGTAGAGCCCGCGGAAATGTCTTCAAAGCGTGCCTTCCGTGTCTCTGCGAAGACACGATCTCTCCCCTCACTCGCCACGTGTCACGGCGTTATTGGTCGAGACAAAAAAAATCAATTTTTTTTTTTAAAATTAAAAAAAAATATATTATTTTTTTTCGGGAAACACTCTCTCTCCTCTCTGTCCAATAAGGATGTCCTTAGAACATCCTCATTGCACATTTAAGAGGATGTCTTCCCAATAAAAAAAAAATAGCGTAAGTGAGACCCACGGTTGTGTCTTCCCGAGCATGTCTTTGTCTTCCCCAAGACATAGAATCTTCCCAAATACTGCCATATGTCGCAACATGATTCGTTGCGACAATAAAAAAATCAATTTTTTTTTAAATTAAAAAAAAAAAAATCATTTTTTTTTGGGAAGACACTTGTCCCCCAGTCACTAATGTGGATGGTCTTATAATCTCGTGATCCACGAGTCATTAAAATATTATTATAGAAGCAAATGGGAATTTGAGTTGTTGATATTATTGACCTGTATTTTTCTGCCCTATGAGCGGGTACAAAAATTAAATAAATTTGAAATAATTAAACATATATTATTTAATAATATGTTTAATGATCATATTGTTTCCGTCGTAGTACTAGGTCCCGACTCCCGAGATGTTGAGTATGATCATAGGCTTTTTTCCTAATGTGCAAATAATATTGATCATATCGAATCAACCACCTTTATTAAAGCCAATCACATACATAACAACTTCACAAAAGAGACCATACTTTAAAACAGAACAGAAAAAAGTAGAAAACTTATTCAAGAGATCACAAATTAATGACAAATTTGGTAGATTCGAAGAGAAAGATGTGACGATCAGTTGGTGATTGGAAGGACATGGACTCCAAACTGATGAAGCAGCTCACTGACTTTTCCATGGAACCCAACAATCTTGTGGCCTTCCTCTTTGAGTTCGAAAGCTGTGCCAGCTTCAATTCCAAAGGGAGTAGAAGTTTGCTTATTAGTTTTGAACCTAAGCATATTTATAACCACGGCTTCACTACCAAATATTTTATCGTATGTGCCTTCCACTGCGATGATATATTCACTTGGATAGTCAAGTACGAACTGCAAATTAATGGAAAATAAAAACAATTCAATAAGTTAATATATCCTACATCAGAAATATTAATAACTTGACACTATTATATAAAGCATATGAGCACATTAAACCTAAATCGATATAATCGATCCAAAAAAGAAAGTGAGATCTTGTCCGAGGAGATGAAAACAAGCCCCAAAAAAATCACCATCTCAAAAGATTGTTAAATTTCATATTGGAAATGAAACAAAAAACCATCATGCTAGAAATATATATATATATATATATATATATATATCTCACGTGGAAAATGGAGATGATTTAACTCATCCTCCAATACTAAATATAAGCTGATGGAAGCTGATCTAGTTTCATTTGTGACATGAAAAAGAACGTGGATCCCTTACCTAAGCATATCTATACGTAAGATATTAATCTTTCTTCTTACTTTTTTTTCACATCCTACCAAAAGAGAAAGAAAGAAAGCAACCATTAATTACCTCTTCAAATCCGAGGAGAGTACTCTTTCCATGTTCACTTCCAACAACATCCTCAACGCCCTTATCATACACAAACTTGACGGCTGATATACCATCTTCGGCTTGCCCTACATACACTTTCTTAACACCATCGTAAGCACCATCGTCCCATGCAGTTCCTTCATCACCACCAACTGCCGGTAGTTTCGTGGAAGGATTTAAAGGAGTTGAGGTTGTAGTGAAATATGCTCCAAGAGCATATAGAGACTCGCCAGCGCGTCCATGGAACCCAACAAGTTTGCCACCGTTTTTTTCCTTGAGTACAAACTTATTTTCGGTATCCAATCCATAGGGTGGTGATGTTGTCCCCTTGAATGTACTAAAAGTAATAGATGTGATGATGTCCGATTCCTGGCCAAATATTTTGTCGTAGGTCACTTGGACAGCTACGATGTAGTCGTCTGTATCTACCTCAAACTGCAAGAATAGAAAGACTCAGTCAAGGTTGTTTTAGGCGTGTGAAATTGTCTTGTCCTGATTTTTTTTTTCTTAAACGAAGTCTTATCCTGATTAATTAATCTCTTTTTATAAGATTTAGGTTTGGCTTGGTATGTAGTATTTTATGTCATTCTACGATTAGCTAGCAAATATAATAAAAAATTTTGGACGGCCTGCATCTAATCGATCTTGTCCTAAACTGACCGGATCAAACCTATCCCTAAATAATCGTAAAAACTAATCGCACCTAAAATTTAACATGGTTAAAATGAATTGGTCCGTGAGCTTTAGAGCATAACGGGCATTCCTTTCCTTTTTTTTTTTAATAGAGAATGTTAAGTTTTTTTTTTTTTGGTTTTCAAAAAATTAAAATTAATTTTTTTTAAAAGAGATGCAATACAAAAACTTTCCGAAAGGTCATCCATCATAGTACTACTTTCTTCCAAACACGTTTAACTGCGGAGTTCTGATGGGATTTGGTGTATTAGTGCTGGTATAATCGCACAAAAAAAAATGTTAATTTAAGCAAAGTAAAGGCAAGAATTGAACCAAACACTATACATACCGTTTCGAATCCAAGTAGTGACTGCTTTCCATGTTCACCTCCTTCAACCTCCAGAGAACCCTTCTCGTACACAGCGTTGATAAAGGACACACCATCTTGGCCTTGTCCTACATGCACCTTTCTAACGCCGTCGTGAACACCATCATCCCAAAGATCTCCTCCAACACCTCCTTGTGCTTCCACCTTTTCAGGCATCTTTTGCTTGCTCTTGATTAGTCCTTCGAATTACCTGCATCTCATTACGAACAAAAATGGTTAATTCATAACCAATTTTTACAAAATTATTATCAGATGAGAGAATGAGAGTTGACCTGATAAAATATATTGAGAGAGCGAAAGTCAAGTGATCCATTTTCGAAGAATTGCATGGGTATTTATTGATTCCCTGGAATATAGATTAGTAATTGATTAATAGAATATACTCTATAATCTCGTGATCCACGATTCATTAAAATATTAAATTGTTGTGTATATGAAGCAAATGAGTTGAATTTGAGTATTCACACTGATACCAGTACGTTTCTTATAAATAATGATATACGTAGGTGCCATCGATCTGTTTGAACGAGCATAACCATTAGTTTATTGGACATAATATATACGGTAACTCTCTTCTTCTTCTTTTTTGCTTTTTTCAGTTTGAAATCGTAACATAAAATATATAGAAACATTATTATTTATAATAATTGCTTGTCTTAACTTTTTCCAATTTAATATATTGAAAGTATCAAATTATATATACTTAATATATATAGGTCCTAAAATTACAGTACTCGCGTACATCATTTGGTCATTGCGTGCGTGAATATAGGAAATAAATTATTTGTGCCTTAAGTGATCTCGTGATTCGTGAATCGTTAATCGCTGTCTTTACACAAATTGGGTTATAAAAATGGATAAGTATATATTAATTCAATTAATGCTTCTATAAGAACTTTAAATATGACAAATTGGGTTATAAAATGGATAAGCATATACTAATTCAATGCTTTCTATAAGAACTTTGAATATGACGTGCACGTCGACCCTAAACTCGTTGACGTGGTGTGCTGCCTACGTGTTATTCAAGAATCAAGATCTAGATTATGAACATTTATTTTTCTTATAAAATCCGGCTAGAGGTAATAGAAAAACTTAAACCATTTTCTTTACAAAACTTGAATTTGCAAACAAAAATATAAAGCTATCCCAAGTAGTCATTTTATTATTCTACCCTGCTATTGCAATAAACTTATCAATATATAGACACTATTGATGTGAACTAGAATATAAAGACAAAATTGTGAAGACAAGAGATAAGAAGATATGAGTATAACAAGAAATTACTTTGATGGTGATTTGAAGGTTTCCGATGATGATATTTTTCACCGAGTAAACGACATAGTTTTATGAAAAAATCCACCGGGATAGATCCGCGAGCCCATTTATAAGTCTGTGGGCTTATCAAACCCAACATGTTTTTAGCCCGTGTTTCGGCAAAATACAGAGCTTCTTAGTTTGTAAAAACCTTCCTTGACAGGTTTTCGAGGTTTTTGAAATTGGATCACAAACCCATCGAAAACAAAACAACATTACATTCACACAAGAGACGATACTTAAAACACTAAAAGCAGTTTCAGTTTCAGTTTCAAACAGAAAACATGATAGGACAGCTTGTTCAAAGGTCACCAAAGACACTTCAGAGGACAAATTTAGAAGATAGATCTGATAACTTATTACATGCGTGGAATTAAAGATAAAGATGGCATATGATCAGTTCGTGATGGGGAGGACATGGGCTCCAATTTGATGAAGCGCGTCACTGACTTTTCCATGGAACCCAACGATCTTGTGGCCTTCCTCTTTGAGTTCGAAGGCCGTACCAGCTTCAAGGCCAAAGGGATCAGATGTTCGCTTATTAGTCTTGAACCTAAGCATGGTAATGACTGCGGAATTACTCCCAAATATTTGATCGTATGTGCCCTCCACAGCCGTGATGTATTCACTTGGATAGTCAAGCTCAAACTACAATGGAATCCAAACAAATTAAACAATTCAATATTGGCTGATGAAAACCTATTTAACTTTAAGATGATAAAGAAAACAACTAGTATACAAAGAACACATGGATCATCATATCCACGGCCAATTGTTCTGAGATGGAAGTCCATTAATTATGATAGAAAATAAGCAATACATAAGTACCTCTTCGAATCCGAGTAGAGTCGCCTTTCCACGTTCATCTCCAACAACCACTTGAGAACCATTGTCATACTCAAACTTAACTGCTGATATACCATCATGGCCTTGACCTACATAGGCCTTTTTAACACCATGGTAAGCACCATCATCCCATGCAGTTCCTTCATCACTACCAAGTGCCGTTAACTTCTTAGCAGGAGTCACCGGGGTTGAAGTAGTCAATGGAGCAAAGTAGGCTCCAAGAGAATGGAGATTGTCTTGAGCGAACCCATGAAAGCCAATGATTTTTTTGTCTTGAACTTGGAGAGTGAACGGAGTACCATCTTCGTATCCAATGACATCAGAAGTCTTCTTGTTGGATTTGAACTTAAGCCCTTGAATAAGACCTTCAGGGTTATACCAACCTTCTACAGAAACTAGATGCTCCTCTGGATGGCTAATCACAAACTGTGTAAAGATCAAGATCAAGATCAAAATGAAAATACTTAAAAAAAAGAGACTATATATATATATATATATATAAACGAAAGAGATCATTGGACAAGGAAAATGAATAGGAACCGGATCAGCTGCAATACTACGGCCTTTGGTGCCGTGAAGAGGGGATACTTCGGTTTGTCCGTTCTTGACATAATCAAACTGAACGTATTGAATGCCGACTCCACCTGCTCCAACCTGAATCTTGGTCACGGCTTCATGTGTTGATCCATCGTCCCATTGGCTGCCTCCTTTCCCTCCTTGTGCTTCAACCTTTTGGGCCATCTTTGTTTGCTTCTTGATTAATCTTATGAAACTACCTATAATTGCAAAAGTAAATTGTTTATTTCAACTATTAACCAATTTTTACGAAACTATATCATCATAAGAGATAGAGAGGAAAAGAGAGCTGACCTTCAAAGGGGGAGTAAGTGGTGATCCATCCAAGTGAATTGAATGTTAATTTATTGACCTCTTGGAATTAGATCAGATATTTCACCAAAAAATAATCTAAATAATAATAAAGATATTTATCGACATTTTTAATGCGTACAAAATCATAATCTATGATTTCGTGATCCACGAGGTATATTAAAATATTTTTCCAAAAATGCTATAAAGTATTCTTATCCTTAATTTCTTTTTTTTTGCCAGCTCATATTATATTTATATAACTTCGTGCTTCTTAAGTCGGTAGTCTCTTTTTGTTAAAGACAATTGTTTACTTTTACCCATTTTCTATTATTAAAAAAATGGACATCCCTCCAAAGCAAAAGTACTTATATAACTTTTCAACTAATCAATTTTTGTAATCAAATAAACTAATCAATTTTTACGTTTGGGAAAACCTTAAAAAGTCTATATTGGCAAATTTCACATTTTTTTGTTGGGTCATGTAGCAATCCACTAATTTAATTAACTAAATATTATTTGAAAAATAACCCACATGTCATATAATCAATAAAAACTAAATTACTTAATTAAATACTTAAAATAGTTCTTTGGAAAAATTGTGAATAAATTATTATAAGTGTTTTACAATAAGTACGTATAACCTTTGATATATTCTATAATTTATACATACAATTAAAAGAATTTGCACAACTACTCAATTGGTTTTTCAAAAATAAATTATTTAAACGTGTTAGTTTTTTTTCTTGATTGTATAAAAACATAGTTTATTTTTTGTTATTAATTTTGCGCTAGTGTGTTTTATTCTTGGTTAATTTAAAAATAAATAAATTTCTAAATTTCTTCACAAATCCTAAATCCTCAAAATCTGCTATTATAGAGATTGATCTTTGACGATAGAATCGAAACATTTTTTGGAAGAGGCTCTCGAGCTTCAGTCGTCTTTCCTCCACCATTTAGAATTCACACAGCAAATTGACCCAGCACCGGACCACATACTCGATTGAGCTATGTCAAGAGTGAAAAAAGTAGAATCACCAACACCAAAAACCATCAAGATCACAAAGAAAAAAAAAATAGTACTCAAAGCCTCATCAACAAACGATTTGGGGATTTGGCGTTTGTGAAAGAATTTGAGATTTGTCTTCTTTAAAATCGACAAAAAGTATATATATATATATATATATATATATATTAACTTTTCAAATGGCATCGTTCACTTAATTAAAAAAAAAAAAAAATGGCATCGTTCACGTTGATTTTTATGTGTCTAAAATTGCTTAGTCAACCTTAAATAAATACCGTGATTTTAATTCGGCGAGCGATAAACTTGAGGTTTCATTTCTAGAATTAGACAAACTTAAGTTTTTTCAACATTTCCTCCATAATTTTACGCACATTTTTTAGAAAAGACAGAAAATTATATTTTGGGCCGAAAAAATATAAGTTGTATTTTAAATTGTAATTCGTATATACATTGAGAGGTTAGCATAAATAATGGCAAGTTTATTTATTAACAGTACATATATCCTTTTTAACAAAAAACAGTAGATATATTTAGTAACCAAAAGGGGAAAAATAAATATTGAAAGATGGAGTTCACTTTTGTTTTTTTTTTTGTTGAAATGGATCACACACACACATCAAAGAAGAAAACATCACAAGGAACAATACTTAAAACACTTATTCAATTGTCACCAGAGGCATGAAGAGACTTCAATTGACAAATTTAGAAGATATATCTGATAACTTATTCGATGCATGGATTTAAATATAAAGACGTCATATGATCAGTTGGTGATGGGGAGGACATGGACTCCAAACTGATGAAGCAGGTCACTGACTTTTCCATGGAACCCGACGATCTTGCTGCCTTCCTCTTTGGTCACGAAGGCAGTGCCAGCTTCAAGCCCAAAGGGAGTAGATGTTTGCTTATTAGTCGTGAATCTAAGCATGGTAATGACCGCAGTGTTACTTCCAAAGATTTTATCAAATGTGCCATCCACAGCCGTGATGTATTCACTTGGATAGTCAAGCTCAAACTGTAAATAAACCAAACAAAACAAATTAATACAAGCTGAAAGAAACCGATCTATAGTTCTATGATCTCTAACACAAAATGTAGATTCCCTGCCCCTAAAACATTATATGTAAACTATTCATTTTGTTTGTAATATATTTTATTTTTATACAACGTAAATTTGTATAATATATTTTCACATGCAACAAAAAAAAGAAAGAAAGCAAGCATCAATTACCTCTTCAAATCCGAGGAGAGTACTCTTTCCATGTTCACTTCCAACAACTTCCACAGCGCCTTTGGCGTACACAAACTTGACGACTGAGATACCATCTTGACCTTGTCCTACACATACCTTCTTAACACCATCGTAAGCACCATCATCCCATTCAGTTCCTTCATCACTACCAAGTGCTGGTAGCTTCTTGGCAGGAGTCAACGGGGTTGAAGTAGTCAACGGAGCAAAGTAGGCTCCAAGAGAATGGAGATTGTCTTGGGCGAACCCATGAAACCCAATGATTTTTTTGTCTTGAACTTGGAGACTGAACGGAGTACCATCTTCGTATCCAATGACATCAGAAGTCTTCTTGTTGGATTTGAACTTAAGTCCTTGAATAAAACCTTCAGGGTTATACCAACCTTCTACAGAAACTAGATGCTCCTCTGGATGGTTGATCACAAACTGCATAGATCGACGTAAAAATGTCAAAAACTGTATGTATATAGCAAAGAAGAAAATCATTGGGCAAAGAAAAAGTATATGAACCGGATCAGCTGCAATACTACGGCCTTTGGTGCCGTGAAGAGGGGATACTTCGGTTTGTCCGTTCTTGACATAATCGAACTGAACGTATTGAATGCCGACTCCACCTGCTCCAACCTGAATCTTGGTCACGGCTTCATATGCGGATCCATCGTCCCATAGGCTGCCTCCTTTCCCTCCTTGTGCTTCCATCTTTTGGGCCATCTTTGTTTGTTTCTTGATCAATCTTAGGAATTACCTATAATTACGAAAAGAAACTATTAACTTTAATTATCAACCAACTTCTACAAGTAGAGAGTAAAAGAGAAATGACCTTCAAAGAGAGAGTAGATTGTGATCGGTGCTATAATCAATATATGTGAATTGAATCCGTATTTATAGTGACCTCATGCATGGGATATACCATATATCCGCGTGTAGGGCATTAATCAATTAGTATTTGTGGAAATAATAATCTATAGTTTCGTGATCCACGAGGAATATTAAAAATAGTTAACTGAAAAAATGCATGTTCAAATATAAATTCTCAACTAATCGTCTTTATGTCTTTGTTGGCCATGAAATGATGACAATGATCTAATTAGCTATTTCAAAATTGACAGGGTCGTAAACCAATTTTATTATGTACGATTAATATATTATTGGTATAGGGTTCAACTTGCAATATGCAATTAGTGAGCTCCTAATTAGGAGTCTAATTGGTTGACAATTCGATAATCATTGTATGAACTATGATACATGTTTGTTAAGCCTTATACATTATTTAAATCACTGAATATAACCAAACAGTAGATATAATATGTTTTTTGTAACGTGCAATCTAGAAACAAGAACCGGATCATATGGATCTAGCGATATCTAATGTAATTAATCAATATTGGAATTCTAATTAGTAATACTCCAAAAAAACCATTTTTTGTTTCTTTTCCTAACTGTCACACGGTTAAAAAAAAAAAACCAGAGTTAAGAAATGTTACGAAGTCCTCTTAATTCAATCTCAATATACTTTTTTAAAAAATTTAGCGAAACAAGTTAACGTGCAATCGAGATGAAGTACACAAGATATATAGTTAATAATTATTTGATATTATATATTAAGCAACGATAATACACCTACTCATTGACATTAATAATTTAATATTAAGAAGGTACAAATTTACAATTATTAAAATATATATATTATTAAAATGTAGTCATCTTATCATCATTTTTTTTTTGTTAAAGGATTTAATCATCTTATCATCATGCATAGTAGTAACCCTAATAATTCAACTAAGAATAAACAATAGATATTGAGATATGAAAATCTTTCAAGATGGCAGCAGCAGACTTTGAAAAGTCGGACGAAAAATGATAAACTCAAGAGTTTGGGCCAGTCACCTCTTCATCTCTTTCCCTTTGATTGGGCTTTTCTACTTGCTTCTTACTTGGTTCTAAAATTAATGTGTGTAGCTATTTAGCTGATTGGGCTTAATAATAGGCCCTGTAAACATTTTCAGTGTCCTGCATTTAAATAGAAAGCAATCATAAATCATAACACACCAAGATCAACAACAGAGCTAGCAGAAAGACTCAACTACCCCTTACCAGTGCAACAACTTCGAAGTTGGAACTAACCTTCACGTGAGTTCTGCGTGGTGACTTAGCTCAAATAGATGATCGAACCCTCTCTGGCTCTCCCCAGAAGCTCTTCAGCCTCTTCTATACCTAATTACTTGCCTGAGCTTCAATGACGAGTCTTCATTTGTTCCACTCTACCCTTGAATCAAGAATGACATAGAATAGATCAAACCCTTTAAATCAAGATTGTTTTACGCTTTGAAGCCGTTAGTTATTTTGGTATAGGAGTAAGAGTAATTGGTGTAGTTAAATGTTGTTTATACTTGTTTGAAATATATTATTTACAGCAGATAGATGCTTAGTCCAAACATAAACGATACTTTATTCAAAGAGACAGACGATATAAAAACAAAAAGACATAGTTAAAAGCAGAAGTGCAACAAGCATTTTTCTTTTTAGGATGACACGAGAAAGCTCTTGAAGCTTTAAGCCTAGGAGATTGGTGAGACATGGACACCAACTTGATGAACAAAATCTCCAGGTTTTCCATGGAACCCAACGATCTTATGATCTTTCATCTCCAACACAAACGGTGTTCCTGCATCGAGCCCAAACGGTGTAGATGTCTTGAACTTAAGCATCGTCACAACGTCAGCTTCAATTCCATCCCTCCACTGAAACGATGTATTCATTCGGAAAATCAAGAACAAACTGCAAAGAACACAAAGAAAAAGACCCGTAAAATTTACTTGGATCTCAAGAAAACGTCATTTGGTAAAATTCAAGAACAGAGCACGAACCTCGTCTGTTCCAAGCATTGACATCTTCCCATGACCATCTCCAGCTACAAGCTCCTTGCTATTGCCATACTCAAACTTGACAAAGGACACACCAGAGTCACCTTGTCCTACATATATCTTCTTCCTCACATCTTCATAGAAACTATCATCCCATGTGGCTCCTCCTTTCCACCTTTAGCTTCTAGTTTCTATATCATTTTCAGTAATTGAATGATATAGTTCTCAAGTTGTGTTTGCAATAATGCCTCAACGAAGAAGGCTTTTCGAAAAAAAAAAAAAAAAGCTTTTCGTTAAAATATTTTTTTTTTACTATAGGATTTCTTATGTAAATCACAGATTAAAAAAAGGTGTTACTGTTGATAGTGAAATGGAATTATTGAATTTACGCGGTCCATATTTTTAAAGCTTAAGCGACTATTCATGGGCCATGGTGTTTAGTGATTACTATGATTCTTCGTGTTGGTTGAAATTAGGTTTGAGTTATTTTGACTCCATTATTCTTATCTTTGTTGATATCATGAGAATTTGTGACGGCATTTTTTTGAGGGTAGGAAAACACGTGGCTTTAACATTTTCTAAGAAATCAGCCGAAATAATAGATATTTTATAAAGGGCTGCGAGCAGCTGTTTGCTTGGCTTGACTCCAACGCCGGCGGTGCTTCCTATTCAACTACAATTTGTCACATCACTACCATTTCTTTAATTTCACTTAGTTTCATTGCCATTTTGCAATTATTTTATTTGTGGACACTAAATAAAAATAAAATAAAACTCTATCAGGAATGGAATAAAATCATGGCCATAATAAACAACGGGAAGTTTTCTAGAACTTGGCCGTATATCCAAGGAGTCTCCATCGATTCTACAGTTTGTTTGGTAGCTCAAAACAATATACTAATTTCTCTATTATTAATTGTAAATCATAATTTATAAAAACAAAATCAGAAAATTACTATATGTAAAATTAAATACATATTTAGTTTCCTATCACTTTTAAATAACAAACACAAATGATCTCAGGTATCTTGATTTGTGTCAATCTTATATCATAAAGCATATATAAAAATCAATGTATTGATTTAGACATAAAGAAACGATAAAAGTTGAAAAACTCCAATCTCAATTAGAAATAATGAACGTTTTCACCATTTATCAACCCACTGCCACATACCCTACTACATTCATATTTTGAGTGAGACTCAACGACACATGATTTATTTCGCGACATCCCTTAGTAACTACATGTTCTGTTCATTTTGTGAGAGACTCAATAACACATGATTTATTTCTCGCATAAGTCTAGTTTGTACATTATGGTAAACTTTATTGGTCGATGAACTATTTTCTCCTCGGAACGATCATATAACACCATATAGAATCTAAATTATGACCTTGATCTAAATAGCTACTATGACAAAAATTTAAATTTACATATCCTTGAATTAAAAGTTCTGAATCTAGATATCTTTCAATAAAAAGTTTAAAATCTAGATATCTTACAGACGATTCAGATTCTAACATACTGGAGATAGTTGACTCTATAAAGTCAGCTTGCGACGGTCGATAAACACCATCGGTGTCGTCGTTGTCGACAGAACCACCAAAGGAGAGAGAGTCACATCGTTTATGTTACTTTGGAATGATTGGTTAGTTTTATGGGTTTTTTTTTTGGTTTAATATCGAAGTTTTATTACTTAGTATCGTGGTTTGATGATTTATGGGTTTATAAGTTTCAAACTTTCAATTCGAGAGGACATTTAAATTCGAAACTTGCCTTTGTAGCTATCTAGATCGATTCAATGCCATAATTTGTGTGTTTATCTCATAATATATGATAAGTTTCGAGAGAGAAATAGCTTATCGATCCAACTTTATTCCATAAGAGTACCCATCTCCCATCATCATCTATGTAATTACATAATGGGCCTTATTGAATCTACATTCCAATATTGAATACCGGCCTTATAGAAAACTTAAAAGCGTTAAGCCCAAACTTATTGGGTTAAAAATATACACCACATTCTTTTGTCCCCAGTTGTGAGCTGCTCCAGGTATATATATCTGTTTTCATAAATTAAATATATAATTTCAGGGATCCTTAATTTAATTTATAATTCTACTGTAAGAGAAAAATTCATATGGTGCAATTTGCTCAATTGCGCTATCTCTTGATATAAAAAAAAAATTGGGATGAAGAAAATAACGCGAGTTTATAGTGAACTTACTCGCGGCGCGTGTTCCTCCGTACAAATATCGTACAGCCGACTTTTGCGAGTCTGTGTGTGCTGCTCATTCGCTATCATTACGGTTATAACGGAACGATATGTATATGCATATATATGTGTATATATATATATATACACGCACCTCTCTGCTTCTTCCACTTCACTTCGTCACTTTCTTAGAAAAAGCTACTCACCTCCATTGATACAACCCTAGACAGAGAGATAGAGAGGAGTTACGAACAACAATGGCGATTGTGAAATCGGAAACGCAGGCGTTAGGAAACCAGCATTCCTCAAGGTTTACTTCGCTTTACGTCGGTGATCTTAGCCCAGACGTGACGGAGGAAGATCTCATCCACAAATTCTCTTTGACTGTTCCCGTCGTCTCCGCTCATCTTTGCCGTAACTCCGTCACCGGAAAATCAATGTGTTACGCTTACATCAACTTCGAATCACCTTTTAGCGGTAACCAAGACTTCGTCTTTTTAATCTCCGATTTTTGTTGTCTTGGTTTCAATCTTTAGGGTTTCTGATTCCGAACTCTCTCATGTTCTTGTTTGCATATGTTTCAATCGTTTCGTTTCCTTTCTTCGTTCATATATGTTCCCTAATTGATCATCTACTTCCCCAAATGTGTATCTATTTCTTTGTTTCCCGAATCGTTCTTCGTTTGATTGTAACCGATTTAGGTATTCTTGGTGTCATGCGATTGATTAATCACTTTCTGATAAGTCTTTTTTTCATGTTTATTGTCGATTCTCTGGATTTAGCATCGAATGCTATGGCTTGCTTAAACCTCACTGATTTGAAGGGAAAGGCTATGCGAATAATGTGGTCTCAGAGGGATCTTTCGTACCGTCGTCGTACTGGTTTCGGAAATCTCTTCTTTAAGAATCTCAACAGCTCGATCACTAGCAATTGCTTAGAGCGAATCTTTAGTCCCTTTGGAGCAATACTTTCTTGCAAAGTCGTTGAAGAGAATGGCCACAGTAAAGGTTTTGGTTTTGTTCAGTTTGATACTGAGCAATCTGCTGTAGCTGCTCGTTCTGCTCTCCATGGCTCTATGGTTGATGGCAAGAAACTGTAAGTTGACTGTATTCATTTGTGACTTTAAACATGATTTCTTATTAATTGAAGGTTAATGATGAATGTTTGTTTGTTTACTTGGTGTGTTTCTTTCTTTAGGTTTGTAGCCAAGTTTATCAACAAGAATGAAAGAGCAGCTATGGCAGGACAACAAGAATTCACAAACTTTTATGTGAAAAATCTGATCGAAAACGTTACAGAGGATATTCTACATAGACTGTTTTCACAATATGGGAGAGTCTCCAGTGTTGTGGTTATGAGGGATGGTATGGGAAGATCAAGAGGTTTCGGATTTGTCAACTTCTGCCATCCAGAAAACGCTAAGAAAGCTGTGGAATCTCTCAATGGACGACCACTTGGTAACTCTACTAATTTGTCTGAACCTGGTACGTCGTACATTGTCACTAGACAAGAGTTTCTGATTTTAGCACTTTTCTTTTCACGATTAGGATCAAAGAATTTGTTTGTTGGAAAAGCTGTGAGTAAAGCTGAAAGGAAGGAGATCCTGAAACAAAAATACAGTGACGACTTTAATGCCAAGTTTAACGTGGAATGGTCCTATCTGTACGTGAAGAACTGGAGTGAATCAATGGACGAAACAAGGCTGCGAGAAATATTTGGAAGCTATGGGCAAATAGTCTCAGCCAAAGTGATGCGTCATGAGAATGGCAAAAGTAAAGGATTCGGCTTTGTGTGTTTCTCTAACAGTCAAGAGTCCAAACAGGCTAAAAGAGAGCTCAATGGTATACTATAACTAAAGTTGCTTTAGCTTATCTTGGCTCTACTCCAAGCTGATATACACTGATTAAATCTGGACTACTATTACTATTGCTCCTTACAGGGTTTTCAGTTTCACTTGTTGTTCGAGTTGCTGAGCGCAAAGAAGATCGACACAAAAGGTTGCAGCAATATTTTCATGGACAACCACACCATTACACGCAAGTTCCTCCTGTCCCCTCACCAGTTCAGCCAGTCATGACATCTGTGCCCAGCTCATATGGTTACTTGCAGCCATTCCATATTGGGACATCTTATTACTATATGGGCACTCCGTTACCACAAATGTTTGGCCACCAAAACATCACCACCTATGTGAGCATTACTCTGCATCTTCAAACAAACCCAGATCCTGTCTTTGCATTAATATCACTCACATTACATTTTATAACTCAGGTTCCAGCTGATCAAGCTCTTCTCAAGTAGAAAAGATCAGTGCACTTGGTCTACAAACACCCGGTATGCATTCATTAACAACAACATGGTGCTGAATCTTTCATTATATCCACGGTTTTCTTATGTGATTTAGCTCAAATGTTTACTCAGTTGAAAGTTTTTTAATCTCTAAAGTTGATCTTTTCCCTGCAGGCTTATCCCTTTACCAAGAGTGGTGCTAAACAGAAACTGGTCTTTAAGGGTGAGGGTAGCGGAACTTTAGAAGCTGAGATGTGCTCCCAAGCAACATCGGCTTTGAAAGCATTGGTGTTATCACCAAATGGGAAGGCAAAGAAATCAGGAAAGCAAATTTCACTGATTGAAGCTTCTTAAAACATTGGCCCTGCTGCTGTGGCATGAGCTTTTTCACCACTTAGAATAATACTCTGCTTTGCTATTAGAAATTGTATAGATTTCAAGAGCTTTCGATCTGTAGATCTTTAGATCAACTACTGTTTAGCCTTTGAATGATTCTGCTTTGTAAAAAAGATCATGCACAAGGAGGTTGTATATAGTTTCTGGTATTAAGTGTTGTCAACATTTGGTTACTTTTCTTGTAGTAAGTTTCAATACATTTATAGTAAATAGTGGTGGTTTGATTACATAATACAAAGATAAACAAATGTAGGACTCAAATCTTGATAGAAACAGCGATTTTGAAACAGAGAAATACTTAGAGAATCAACCAAGGAGAGAGAAGCCTTGTCCAAGTAAAGCATTGGCAAGAATCTGATTGGCAGCTTCAGAGGGATGAACACTGTCCCAGAACACATACTGAGTTGCATTGGAGCATGTCCCCAACGATTTCGAATTGCACAAGAACGACGTTGTCTCTACTGTTCCTGTTCCACAACATCCTTTTGTTGCTTCCGTGAATCCTGTTAGCAAAAAAAAAAAAAAAGAAGAAGATTAAATTGCGTCAATGGATTATCTTAAAGCAGATCAACAACAATAAATGTTATTATTTGTGTGACATACCGGATTCGGAAGGGTTCTGAACAAGATCATAGAGAGTAGTGTAGATGTCGAAGACAACAATCTTAAGACCAGAATATTGCTTCTGGAGCTTTGAAGCAGCTGCGTTAAGCTTCTTGTTGAAATTTTGAGCATCTGTGTTGAGTCTTTGAACACAGCCTTGTTCATGGAAACCAAAAAGGGTTCTTGCAGCTGGAAGACATCCTGTTGGAGGCAGAGAAGTCACACCGATCTTTCTTGCTCCAATGCCATACACTTGCTGCAAAATTCAATCAAAGATGATCTCCACTTTCTTCTAGTCTTTGGCAATTGAAAACAGTGGATATACCTAGGAAAATGTTTACCTTGATAAATGTAGAGAAGTTCTCGATAAGGTAAGATCCGTACTCATCAACAGTGAAGACTTTGTTAAGCACAGGATTCACATAGTAGTTTTGAACAAAGTCACTGCTTCCTGCACTTAAGAGATAGATTGCTCCTTTTATGATCGAATCAGATTGTTTGCTTCCTGTAACCTTTATGAGCTTGCTCTTGTATTCCTTGAAATACTCAACTTGCTGAGTCAATGGGATCGCGTGCTGCCGGAAAAAAAAAAAAGCTCAAGAGATAAACCAAACATATCAAAGCAGAAACGTATCACAAGAAAGAACAGTCACTCACATTTAAATAAGCAGCCTTTTCATCGTAACCTGAAGCTGCAGATGCGAAATTAGCGCCAATGAGAAGATTCTTGCCTGAAGCTTCGGGACTTAGGTAAGCTGGTGGGTATTTAGTGAATCCTAGAGTCTCAGCTGCAACAGAAGAAAAACACACATCAATGTCAAACATCTCCAAGGAGAGCTTTAAAAAAAAGAATACCTTGGGTCACAAGGAACAGCTTTTACCGGTAATGTCTGTAGCTAGTTTGCCGTTACAGAAACGGCCGGTGGGTTTGTGGTTAGCGAAATCACGGCCATAAGGAGGATGATCAGCTCTGAAAAGGGTCGGAAGATAGTTGTTGTTTCCGACATCGACTACGGAGTCACCGAATGTTATGATTGCAGGAACAAGAGTCGTTGGAGTGTCTTGACCAAATGAAATTTGGAGAATGGAGACCAAAAGGAGAAGCCAAAACGACGTCGTGAGATGATCCATTTTTGCTTTGGTCTGTGTGAATGGTGAAAAGATTATAAGGACTTTGGTTTATATATATAGATATAGAGAGGACACAAAGACTAAGAGGTTAGGAATTAATTTACTTCAATGTTGTGTCAACCATTATTTATTATTTTTCCAACCATTTTGATTTGTGGGAAAAATTGAACCAGCCTGTTCTTTATAATTTAGTTTTATAGATAACTTTATAAAATAAATTTACCTTTTATTAGAAATTTAGGTGCACATGGATTGCCATAAATAAGATCTGGTCTGTGTTTTAAAGTAAGGAAGATGGACGTTGTGAGAGTAAGTGAGATATAGCTAGGCTAATAAATGAGAGTGGTTTCACGTCGCTTTGGAATTTAATTAATTAATTGATTCGCAAATATAAAGTACAGAACATTTAGTTATGTAAATATCTCCATAGTATTAGGCTGTTCTGGTTTTTTTTTTTCTTTTTTTTTTCTTTCATCCGGCAAAGAAATTTATTGCTCTCTCTACTTCTAAGTCTTCTACGAGGCAGTGTTACTCTATAGTCTGTACTCTGTGTATGTAGTCTATGATAAATGGTGGACCATTTAAAGAAAGGTTTGATTTATTTCTCTGCATTGGGGAATTATTTTCCATGCATATATATAGTAGTTTAGATTATTCCATCGTATGAAAATATAAGTTTTGAACGATGGTGTCTGGGACAAACCGAATAAGGCCATGCATTTTTTGTTTTTTTGTCATGAAGGTAAATACATTCATCATAGAATCAATAAATGCATTTTCTTGGTTTACTCTTTTCTGCATACCGTTATTATTGAAAACCAAAATGCTACGAATAAAAGGTAACCGTAAATATAAACTCTAAGAAAAATAACATAGAGAAGTTTGGGCCGTTTATTAGATAATAATATTAAAATCCAAGATCTTCTTTACTTATAACGTAGGACATTGTAATAATAAAAATAAAGAGGAACTATTTTATTAAAAATTTCTACAAAATTCGCCAACGATTCCTCAGTTATGTCCCTCTCTCTTACTTGGGCCTACGTGCTGTCTCCTAAGGCCCCGCCTGCCTAGCCAACTGTTTCATTTCAAAAATGAACTTCGGTAAATAATTCTAAAAATCTTAGTATAACAAAATTTTATGTGATTTATTAAGAATTTAAGTATGGTTGATCATTGGCTTGCCTGGAAATAATGTTCAAGCTTCTTTCTCAACGTGGAGTGTTCTTTCTTCAGCTGTTGAAAAGTCCTCAAGCATCTGCGCTTGTCGCAAGTACGAAATAGTGTAAAAAGTAATTAGGGTATCGAAAAGTAAATAAACCAAAAGTTCAAGGTTCAGCGGATTGCTGCAACTTTAACCCCATATTTGTATTTACTTTCACTTTGACCCCACGAGTTTATTATATGAGGCAGAAATGAGAAGCACGAAGGTGTGTGATAAAAGTGCCCTTAGGCATTTCCTGCTCTACAGTAATCCCTAAACATAGTGCACTCAGAGCATCATTATTGCAAGAACCCAAATAGAATTCTTAGAAATTTGTTTATTATTATTTTGTTTTGATCGAGAAAGAGGGGTTCTTAAAATTAAGAAATTGTATCTAAAAACTTTTAAATAAGAACCGGTTCTTAACAAAAGTTTCTTAACGCACAATTATCGATGCAGTTTATAATATTTTAATGCTAAGAATCCCTCTTTAAGAATTCTATTTTTCTTGCAATAATGATGCTCTCAGCTTTCACTTTACTCGCCCCAATGCTACCTAAAAAAATGCAACATTTTGTCAATTATTTAATTACTTTGAGAACTATTGTATTTGACAGCATTGCTAACTTTGTTTGGAAAATGAAATTATTTTAATTCAAGTAAAGTCTCATTGAATCATGAATGAAAATTGAAGTAATTTTAATGTGCTTTTCTGTTACACTCTTTCATGTTTTAAGTACTCAATGCTTACCATTTCTGTAAGTACACTGATTTACTTACGTTTTTTTATTATTAGAATAGTATTCGATTTTATCAAAATTAAGGGGGAAACTACCTCGTGCTGCTTCCCTTGAACTGATGCATGTAACTATCCAGTCGATTGAAATCAAATGATCCGCGTTCCCTGCATTGTAAAATAGTTAGAAAACCGGAAATAATTATGCACAAAAAAAAAGTTACTCACAAAGCTTAATTAATGTTATTGATTAATCGAGCTGAATCTTTGAAGTATAATGCGGAAAATTCTTCAACAAAATTAGGGTTTGCATCATCTTGGAGCTCTTCTAACTCCATGAATTGTTCGTCGAGGTATCACTGTATGCATTTTCACTTTTTATCTTTTAATAGTTCATTTTCTATTCTCTTAAAAGAAATTCACAACAAGTAAAAACATATATACTACACAAACACTAAGAGAAAACAAAAACTCAAAATACTTGATCAAAGAGGGACTGCTTAATGAGTGCCAATTGCTTCTGCATTTTTGTATAAATTTTGAGAAAATTCTACCAATAAGTGAGAAAAATCAAATTAATAATTCATTTTTATTTGAGGTAATTCGAGTGGCAATGGAATACTGAAACGGCGGATATCTGAAATATATATAGGAAAAGATAGAATATAAAATAATTTCATATTACATAAAAAAGTAGAGAAGTAGAAAAGGGAAGAGAATATTTGCAAAATGATGGGAACCTGCAACGTAAGTGACACGAATCTATACAATACTTGGCCCATCCTAAACATACTACAAAATCACTTTTATTTATCAAAAAAGAACATACTACAACATAGTTGGTTTTACAGTTACACATATTACATCTAGTGATAAACATATAACAACAACAGAATTAAACACAGATGAGGTTATTATCATGATCAAGACATAGATAGATTTATATCTGATATGTTTTCTCTTTGACCGCTGCAACAAATATTGTAAACATAGTTTGAATTGTCCAAATTTCTCTTCCATTTGAACAAAGATTTGAAGGTGTACTTGTGCGGATGAGAGGGTATTGTGTGCCTAGGAAAGGCCAGTGCTTGTGCGGATCCTACTTCTAATTTATTTTTCAAAATAATTAATAAATAACATTAAGTTAATGGAGGACATGAGATAGGTGAAAAGAAAAGAGAGAGAAAGAGAGAATAAACTAATAATAAACCATAAATTTCTGTTATTGGAAATAAGGGACAAGTATCTAAAAAGGAAAAACTAAACCAAAAGTAGATCGAACATAACAAGTGCGATATAAATGATTGACACAAAGAGAGAAGAGACGTTTTTATCATTACAGCATAATTTGTTTCATCTCTCTCAGACAAGCATCGAGAGGTCGAATTACAGAAAAGAGAGGGATTGATCATGTATAACATGTCCAGCTTTATTTATTCCTCCGCCCACCAAACCAATCTCACATAAAGACTTGTCTACTACATAATTTGGGTGGAAGTGGCTTTAGTATATAAGTTTTATTATTGCTTGCTGTCTCATCTCGATTATTCTTCTTAATTCCGGCCTTCCCTGTTACAAGTACAACAAATACCATACACTATACCAAACAAATTGAGAAAAAAATCATGCAAAACTTGTGAGATATAACATCGTAGAAAACACAAGTGATGATCAAATCTAGCAAAACTCAGTATCTATATCGTTTGATTGGTATCCCATATCACAACGGTAAATTGTATATCATTTTAATTGCTACCAATGACAAAAACGAGAAGAATTGACAACAACGGAAACACTTTAACAAAAAAATATATCACAATTTAATTTTTAGCACTATTTTATACCCTTTTTTACTGTTCCATTGTCACCAATCAAATATTTCTATGTTTTCCCTTTTTGTTATAAAATAGTATGAAGTTCTAATAAAAAACTGAAGGCTTAGTAAAATTTATGTAAATTTAGTTTTAATTATTATTCTTTTCAAAATATTAATCAGGGTAAATTTCTGCAAAAATATCATTTATTTTTTTTAAAGAAAATAATGACATTTTCTTTTTATTATTTCGTATAATATTTTGTCTATTTCTAAGCTTCAAGGCTCTCTAGTCTTATTATCATGAAATCGTATTTATCATCTCTTGTATAAATTAATGAATAATTAGCTCGTTCGGAGAAAATATGTAGTGATTTAGTTTTCAATCAAATGTATATAGACTATAGGCTAGGTAACTAGCTTTAAATTATATAACTTAGACCCATGCATATTCAAGACAAAATCAGTCTTCTGATGTTTTAGAAGGCTACCTTGTTCCACTATTAGGTCCATATGATTGAAACTTGAAAGATTAATAGTTGTTTACTTGATTTTAAAAATGATAGATATATTCATCCGAAATTTTTCTTGAGATTTTTTGCTACTAATGTTTTTTTTTTTTTGTTAAAAGCTACTAAAGTTATTACAAGTACGTACTTCTTTTGCCCCCAAAAAAAAAGTTATTACAAATAGGTTTCTTGAGATTTTTGCTCCTCTCAAGCAGAAAAAAGATCAGTGCATCTAGTCTACAACCACCCGGCATGACTTCATTAACAACAACATGGTGCTGAATGTTTCATTATCTCCATGTTTTTTCTGTTGAATTAGCTCAAACGTTTACTCAGTTGAAAGTTTTTAAGATCTCTAAGTTAATATTTTTTCTGCAGGCTTATATCCCTTTACCAAGAGTGATGCTAAACAGAAACTGGTCTTTAAGGGTGAGGATAGCCAAACTTTAGAGCCTTCTAATCATTTTGTTTTCGTATAAAAAAGAACATGCATGCACAGGGAGGTTGTATATAGTTTTTGGTATGAAGTGTTGTCAACATTTGGTTACTTTTCTTGAAGTAGGTTTCAGTTCATTTTTAATAAATAGTGGTGGTTTGATAAATAATACAAAGATAAACAAATGCAAGACTGAAATCTTGATAGAAACAGTGATTTTGGAAAGAGAAAATATTTAAGAGAATCAACCAACGAGAGAGAAGCCTTGTTCAATTAAAGCATTGGCAATAATCTCATTGGCAGCTTCAGAGGGATGAACACTGTCCCAGAACACATACTGAGTTGCATTGGAGCATATCACGGACGATTTTGGATTACACAAAAGTGAACTTGTCTCAACTGTTCCTCTTCCACAACATCCTTTTGTTGCTTCCATAAATCCTGTTAACAAAAAAAGAAGAAGATGAAATTGCGTTAATGGATTATCTTAACGCAGATCAGCACCAATACATGTTATTATTTGTGTGACATACCGGATTTGGAAGGGTTCTGAACAAGATCATAGAGTCGAGTGTAAACGTCGAAGACAACAATCTTAAGACCAGAATATTGCTTCTGGAGCTTTGAAGCAGCTGCGTTAAGCTTCTTGTTGAAATTTTGTGCATCTATGTTGAGTCTTTGAACACAGCCTTGTTCATGGGAACCAAAAAGGGTTCTTGTAGCTGGGAGACATCCCGTTGGAGGCAGAGAATTCACACCGATCTTTCTTGCTCCAATCTCATACACTTGCTGCATCCACAAAGACTCACAATCAAACAGATGGGTTAACCAAAAAGAAAGAGACAAGGGAAGATAAAATGTTACCTTGATAAATGTAGAGAATTTATTTATAAGGAAAGATCCGTACTGATCAACAGTGTAGACTTTGAAAAGCCGAGGATTCACATAGTAGTTATGAACAAAGTCACTGCTTCCAGCACTTAAGAGATAGATTGCTCCCTTTATGATCGAATCAGCTTGTTTGTTTCCTGCAACTTTTATGAGCTTGCTCTTGTATTCCTTGAAATACTCAACTTGCTGATACAATGGGATCGCGTGCTGCCGACAAAAGAACAAAAGCTCAATAGATAAAACAAAGGAGAAACGTATCAGAAGAAAGAACAGTCACTCACATCCTTAAGAGCAGCTTTGTCATCGTAACCTGAAGCTGCCGAAGCGAAATTAGCACCAATGAGAAGGTTCTTGCCTGAAGCTTCGGGACTTAGATAAGCTGGTGGGTATTTAGTGAACCCTAGAGTCTCAGCTGTAACAGAAGAAAGAGCACATCAGTTACAAACAACTCCAAGGAGAGCGGATACCTTGGGTCACAAGAAAGAGCTATTACCGATAATGTCCGTAGCTAGTTTGCCGTTAGAGAAACGGCCGGTGGGTTTGTGGCTAACAAAATCACGGCCATAAGGAGGATAATCATCTTTGAAATGGGTCGGAAGGTAGTTGTTGTTTCCGACATCGACTTCGGAGTCACCGAATGTAATGATTGCAGGAAAAACAGTTGTTGGAGTGTCTTGAGAAAATGAAATTTGGAGAATGGAGAAGGTAGAGACCAAAAGGAGAAGACAAAACGGCGTCGTGAGATGATACATTTTTGCTTTGGTCTCTGTGATTGTGAAAGATTATATGGACTTTGGTTTATATATAGAGAGAGGAAGGTTAAACTTACACACACAGCGGTTCTAATAATTCCGAGGCCTCAAGAAAAACAGCGATTACGTGGCCTTCGTTTATACGTATACATATATATTTTATAACTTTATGTAATTTAATTTTCAATATTAAACATGTTTTTAAGAAATCATACAAATATGACAAGTAAATACAAATTAAGTTTTGTTTATATAGTGCAACCAAAAATATGTGATCTTATATAATAAACTATATGTTTTGGCTGTTTTATATTATTTTTTAGATACTGATTACTTACGGTTTATATTTAAATTTCAAATTTTATAATGGTGAAGAAAAGAAAATACACTAGTATTAAAAATATATTATTAGTATGTTGTGAGAAATAAATATGATTGTAAAAGAAAATGACACCTAAAAAATAAATACTGAAACCATAAAATAAAGAACAATAAAAGATGACAAATGTAGACACGATCTATGTTTCGAATAAGGACATTAAAAGGCAAAAATGTTCCAAATCTATGCCTCTACACCAGCTTGGAATTTTCAAACATGGCCTCAATAAATTTGTATTTAAACGGTAGCCCCAAGCAAATGCTTTATATGCTTTAGGGAAGGCCCGGCTCACTTACACAGTGTGACTAAGAGGTTAGGAGTTATCAATGTTGTGTTAACTCTGAATTCTCTCTCTATTATTCAATATTTTCCAAACCATTTTGATTCGTGGAAAAAACTGAACCTCCTGTTCTTTTTAATTTAGTGTTATAGCTAATTTTATATAAGAAATTTACTTTTTAATGAAAAAAATGTGCACGTGGATGCCATAAATGAGAGTGGTTTCACGTCGCTTAGGAATTTAATTAATTAATTAATTCATAAATACTTTCTCTGTTTCAATTTAAATGATGTCTT
>CM051372.1:3845301-3870301 GCA_028015245.1 Cardamine occulta
AGATATTTTTTTTGTTTCACTATCTAAAATGTTCTGGAGATTTTATAAACTTTCAATGCAAAATATTAAATTAATATAATTTTTATGACTATATGCATTCTGCATTATATATATTTTTATCATTGGGCAACATCTATTTAATTAAATTTTAAATTATGTTTTTAATATAGAACAAAAACAAAGAAACAAAATACTTATTATTTATTTTATTAAATCTTGGCTTTATCTTATGAAAGAAAGGGAGTAGCTAGAAAGAACAGAACATATATCTCCATAGTCCATAATACGGAGTATTAGGCTTTCAGTTTTTTTTTTTTCTTTTTTTTTTTCGTTAAAGTTGTTTTTCTTTCTTTCGGGTCTAAAAGTCTTCTACGAGTCAGCGTTACTCGTAGTAAACGTTTTAATTTATTTCTCTGCAGTGGAGAATTATTTTCCACGCATAAGGTCTAAATATAGCAGTTTAGATTATCCCATCGTATGAAAAATATAGGACATTAAGAGTAATTAACTAGGGAAGTATTACAACATTAGATTTCGTATAGCACATTAATGAATATTTTCGCTAGCCTTGTCTATATATATTTTTAATGATCATTAATCAGCATACTAGTAGAGACTAAATGTAATCATTAATCAGCATACACGAAATTTGTTAATTTTAGTCATTTATTTTATTTGTTTAAGTTTAATTTTAATTTGTTATTTATATTTTTAAATGTAATATTAGTTGTCAGATTTTTATTAGCTAAAGTTGAAATAGATGATTAAATGGATTCACCCCTAGATATAAACCCAAGAACTGTTAAATTGTAAATTGTCTTAAAATAATAAAATAAAGTAGGTCAAAATATTAAAGTTTTGACGGTGTCTGGGACAAACCAAATAAGGCAATGCATTCGTTTTTAACATTTGCTCTTTTCTTGTTTTTTTGTTTGTCATCAAGACATTCATTCATCATAGAATCGATAAATGCATTTTCTTGGTCTACTCTTTTCTGTATACCGTTATTATTGGAAGCCAAAAATGCTACGTATAAAAGGTTACCGTAAATATAAGCTCTAAGAAGAAAAAATGGCCATATAAGGGAAAAATACATTAAGAAGTTTGGACCGTTTATTAGATAATATTAAAATCCAAGATCTTCTTTAAAACGTAGTACATTGGCAGTAACATTGTAATAATAAAAATAAAGAGGAACTATTTATTAAAATTTTCTACAAAATTCGCCAACGATTCCTCAGTTATGTCCCTCTCTCTTACTTGGGCCGACGTGCTGTCTCCTTAGGCCCCGCCTGTCTAGCCAACTGTTCCATTACAAAAATGAACTTCGGTAAATAATTTTAAAAAACTTAGTATAACAAAATGTATTAATGTATTAATCACATGATTATGTGATTTATTAAAAATTTAAGCATAGTTGATCATTGGCTTGCCTGGAAATAATGTTCAAGTTTCTTTCTCAAAGTGGAGTGTTCTTTCTTCAGCTGCTGGAAAGTCCTCAAGCATCTACGCTCGTCGCAGGTATGGAACAGCGTTAAAAATAGTTAGGGCGTCGAAAAGTAAATAAACCAAAAGTTCAAGGTTCAGCATATTGCTGCAATTTTAGCCCCATATATTTATGTATTTTCATTTTGACCCCACGAGTTTATTATATGACTTCAGAATTCAGAAATGAGAAGCACGGAGGTGTAAGGGTAAAGGCGAAAGTACCCTTCAGCATTTCCAGCTCTGCAGTAATCCCTAAAGATAGTGCACTCAGCTTTCACCTTACTCGCTCCAATGCTACAAAAAAATGCAAAATTTTGTCAATTATATAATTACTTTGAGAACTATAGTATTTGACAGCATTGCTAACTTTGATCGGAGAATGAAATTATTTTAAGTCAAGTGAATTTTGTCATTGAATCATGAATGAAAATGGAAGTAATTTTAATGTGCTTTTCTGTACACTCTTTCACGTTTCAAATCCTCAATGCTTCCCATTTCTATAAGTACAATGATTTATTTACGGTTTTATTAGAATTGTTTTCGATTTTATCAATTTTAAGGGGGAAATTACCTCGTGCTGCTGCCCTTAAACTGATGCATGTAACTATCGAGCCGAATGAAATCAAATGATCCTCGTTCCCTGCATTGTTAAATAATTAGAAAACCGCAAATATTTATGCAAAAGTAATTAAAAAATAAAGTTACTCACAAAGCTTGGTCAATGGTGTTGATTAATCGAGCTGAATCTTTGAAGTATAATGCGGAAACTTCTTCAACAAAATTAGGGTTTGCATCATCTTGGAGCTCTTCTAACGCCATGAATTGTTCGTCGAGGTATCCCTGCATGCATTTTCGCATTTTATCTTTTAATTAATTCATTTTCTATTCACTTAGAAGAAATTCACAACAAGTAAAAACATATATACTACACAAAGACTAAGAAAAAAAAACTCAAAAAACCTGATCAAAGAGGGACTGCTTAATGAGTGCCACCTGCCTCTGCATTTTTGTATAAATGTCGAGAAAATTTTACCAATAAGTGAGAAAATCAAACTAATATTTTGTTTTATCTTAGATAATTCGAGTGTCACTGCAATACTGAAACGGTGGACATCTGAGATATATATAGGGAAAGATAGAATATAAAAATAATTTCATATTACATCAAAAAAAAGAGAAAGTAGAAAGAGAAGAGAATATTTATAAAAATGATGGGAACCTGCAACGTAAGTGACACGAATCTGTTACTACTTCAAAAATAAAAATAAAACGTGTATTCGCTATTATCAGCTTATTTCGATAACAAAGGGGATGCATTTCTCAATAATTTTATATAAATTTTAATATGTAGCTGCAGAACCGTTTCTAGAGATTTTAGGACTCTAGGTCAAAAATAATAATACTCTACATGATTTGTTAATACTAATTTTAAGATTAAAATAACTGTAATTAATATATTTTCTATATGATTATGATAATGAATTATGAAATTTGTGAATAATATTTTTCTAAGAAAAAAACTATAAAAGGATCATAAAAGAAATTAAATTGATTTTTTAAAATTATGTTTGTAAAAAATAATTAAAATAAATTATTGGTAAAATTTATAAGTAAGAATAATTAAAGAGTGAATGCAAATAAAAAATATGGCAAATACAAGAAAATAAACATGTATTAGCCGCAAAAATTAATTATGAACAATGAAAGATTTAAAAAACCAATGATAAGGATTTGAAACTGAATGGAGATATACTTTGAGGTAACTTTAAAACCATTAGATCACTAAATATTTTGATATTTAGGGCCCTAAAATTTTATAAATAAAACAGGGTCCTAGGCGAATGTTTAAAATTTTTCTTCTTAGGCACGGCTCTGTGTAGCTGTATTCAGATGATATGTGTCTTAATATAAGTTTTACATATGTACATTATAATATTCATTTTTAAGTTTTGAATATGAGATTTCAATATAGATATATATATATATATATATATATATTAGAGAATTACTCAATGTATATTGTTTAGTCCTTTCACAAAAAGTAGATTGTTTAGTTGATAGTAGAATCCATTATGAAAAAACCTACTGTGTGGATGCCCGATCTATAAAAGTATTATTGAATTTGCTTACAAATTAATATATTAATCAAAAGATCTCATGAATTTCGAATACATCTAATACTATTTAATAACGTACATCATAGAAACAGGTAAAATTCGAATTTAGAACCTAAAAGCTAAACGTTGTTACGATACAACACATCTTTAGAAATGGAGGCAAATTAAAATGTATTTGGACAAGAATTTTTCTGAAAGTGAAAAAGAAAAGTTCTTATTTGAAAAGAAGTATACAACTCAAGAGAAATATATTCTCAACAAATAATATGACCATTTTTGTCTTGATTAATTACTGAATATTTTATCGATGTTTTCACAAAGTTTTCTTTGATATCATAATCTTTTATCCTTTTGATATTTCTATTGTTGTGAATCCCTGATTTTCATAGTAATGTACCATTTTCACCCGCAACATTCAAACTATGTACATATGAATTATATAAAAAATGGGCAAAATAAAAAATTTCTAAGAAAAAATGTGGGAGCTAGCACTGTAATAGTTTATTAATATATTTTATGGTAAAAAGAAAACTTTATTTCACATAATTTTTACCTATAATTTTCTTAATTTTATTGATAACAGAGAACAAAAAATATTATTTTCATATTTTCTTAAATAAAATGGGCACCTCCTTAGTACAAATATTTATGCAAATTTGAACTTATTTTCTCAAAATATCGGATTTTGCTCTTAGAAGAAAAAGAAAAATATCAGATAAATTCAATTAATTAATTAAGAAGAAATTTATTGTAACTACCATTTAACCAAGAAGAAAGGATCGGAAAACGTTTTTAAAACTACTAGCTAGTTATATTTTGGTGTACATTAAAAAAGTATGGATCGACTTTTATTGGGTGCATATATGTACAAATACAATACTTTGTCCATCCTAAACATACTACAAACACTTTTTTCATCAAAAAGAGCATACTACAACATAGCTGGTTTTAGAGTTATACATATTACATCTTGCGATAAACATATAACAACAACAAAATTAAACACAGTTGAGGTTACTATCATGATCAAGGCATAGATATATTTATATTTGATATGTTTTCTCTTTAAGCGCTGCAACAAATCTTGAAAAATTAGTTTGAATTTGAATTCCAAATTTCTCTACCATTTAAAAAACAACGAGGATTTGAAGGTGTACTTGTGCAGATAAGAGGGTGTTGTGTGCCAAGGAAAGACCAGTCCTTGTGCGGATGCGTGAAAAGGAAAAGAGAGAGAGAGAGTAACATACATATGTCCAATGAAAAATAAACTAATAATAAACCATAAATTTCTGTTATTGGAAATAAGGAACAAGTATCTAAAAAGGAAAAACTGAACCAAAAGTAGAGAACATAACAAGTGCGATATAAATGATTGACACAAAGATAGAAGAGATCTTTTTATCAATACAGCATAATTTGTTCCATCTCTCTCTCAGACAAGCATCGTGAGATCGAATTCTAGAAAATAGAGGGATTGATCATGTACAACATTTCCAGCTTTATTTATTCCTCTGCCCACCAAACCAATCTCACGTAGAGACTTGTCTACTACATAATTTGGGTGGAAGTGGGTTTAGAATATAAGTTTTATTATTGCTTGCTGTCTCATCTCGATTATTCTTCTTACTTCCGACCTTCCCTGTTACAACAAATACCATACACTATACGAAAAGATTGAGAACAAAAAAATCATGCAACAATTGTGAGTACACAAGTGATCAAATCTAAAAGAAATCTCGGTATTTATTGGTATCCCATATCTCAACGGCAAACAGTATATTAATTTAATTGCTACCAATCACAAAAACGAGAAGAACTGCTGGTATTAAAGCCGGGGCCATTTTAACAAAAAATATTATCACTATTTAGTTTTTTAGAGCTACCTTATATATATATATTAACTATTCTGGTACTGTTTGATGTTCTATTTTATGCTAAATTTTTTGTTTCCCGTTTTGTCACCAGTTCAACCATATATCAAATATATTTATGCTTACATTTTTCTATAAAATAGGAGATTATAATTAAAAACCAATGTATTCATAAAATTTATGTAAAATTGATTTTAAATGTGTTAGTTTTCATTATTATCATTTTCGAAATATCAATCAGGGTAAATTTGTACAAAAAAATTCATTTATTTTTTAAAAAGAAAAATGACCTTTTTTGGTGGGGTGGGGGGGGCTTATATATCATCTCTGGTATAAATAAATAATTATCTCGTTCGGAGAAAATAAGTTTTCATATATATTTCAATTAATGACTATAGGGCCATAGGCTAGGTAACTAGCTCTAAATTATATAACTTTAACACATATTCAAAACAAAATCAGTTTTTTCATGCTTTAGAAGCCTACCTTGTTCCACAATTAGTTCCATATGATTGAAGATTAATGGTTGGTTTAATTGATTTTAAAAATGATAAATATTCTTCCGAAAGTTTTCTTGAGAATTTTTGTTGGATATACACAGAACCGTTCCTAGAGATTTTAGGACCTTACGCCAAAAATAATAATACTCTACATGATTTGTTAATACTAATTTTAAGATTAAAATAACTGTAATTAATATATTTTTTATATGATTATGATAATGAATTATGAAATTTGTGAATAATATTTTTCTAAGAAAAAAACTATAAAAAAATCATAAAAGAAATTAAATTGATTTTTTAAAATTATGTTTGTAAAAAATAATTAAAATAAATTATTGGTAAAATTTATAAGTAAGAGTAATTAAAGAGTGAATGAAAATAAAAAGTATGGCAAATACTAGAAAATAAACATGTATTGGCCGCAAAAATTAATTATGAACAATGAAAGATTTAAAAAATCAATGATAAGGATTTGAAACTGAATGGAGATATACTTTAAGGTAACTTTAAAACCATTAGATCACTAAATATTTTGATATTTAGGGCCCTAAAATTTTATAAATAAAACAAGGCTCTAGGCAAATGTTTAAAATTTTTGTTTCCAGGCACGATCCTGGATATACATGATGCGAGATTTTTTGCTACTAAAGTTATTACAAGTAGCTATTAGCACCTAATTAATTTGAACCAAATGTTTCGTAAAAAGGCCACAATGTTGACTGGTTTGTGATTGAAGATGACTCGTTAAAAATTTACATGTCGACAAGGAAACAGATTTTTTGTTTTCTTCCTTTTAATTGTACTGTTTAGTGATTACCTTATAAGAATGTCTTCTCAACTTGAAAACATCAAGTTATTTGAAAGCCGTCACTTCAGTCGTCTATCACCCATCTTATATAAAGTATATGCTAAACACATTTATTTTTATCCTCTATCACTTTCATGAATAATTACACTCCGCGATATTATGAACATGATTTCCCCCATACTCCCTCCCCCCAAAAGCTATAATCCTATACAAATATTAAAAACTAAATAATTAGGCCGATAGCGACTAATTATATTCATAAAGTATATTAAAAATAGAGCTGAGATTATGTTAAATGAAAGGGAACCGTCTTCCGACATAACATGTTAATATCCAATTTCATTTACTCATCCCAACTAGAAATACTATCAAGTTTTGAGTAGCTGTTGTGGTTGAAAGTTGAAAGAGAAACAATCATTATTAATATATCTTTTGAGTATATATGTGATAATTAAACAAAACAACCATTAAGGTCACTGCGATTATTAATTAAAGTGCCTCTTGCATATGAGGCTGCACAGCCACGGCAAACAGATTTCATTATTAAGCGAAAATGGTGACGATAACCAATACTAAGAGCAGTGGAAGTTTTTAAAGTGAGTCTTTCAGATTAAAAAAAAGAAAAATAATAAAAGAAAAAAAGAAAAAAGAGAATGAAATAGAATGAAATAGAGTTCTCAAATGAAAACCTTTGAGAGATTTATGAGTTAGGTAGCATAGAAGCTTCGTCAACATTTGTTTTCCGCTTCGGAATCGGATTCGGAAGCTTTCAGAATCTCACTTCCATGACACTTTCAAAAATATCGTTCTAAAAATGCGTTGGAACTTGTGCTTCCGTTTTTGAAGCTAACATTCCCGTTTAATAACTATTATTTAATTATTTATTATTCATTGGTTCAATTATTTTTAACATTTTAAAATTTAATTATTTAACCAACTTATATTAAAATACTAGTATTTTTTTGTTTGAGAGATTTAATGGGTTTCTGACCAATATGAATGCTCTAAAGTCAACTAGAATTTTTTCATACAATTTTATTTTTCTATGGGTTAGTTTTAGTTTATATCAGTTTAAACAATTCTGTATGAAAAACAAATGTTGGTGCTACGAAAAAATTAATTGAAATTTGATAACTATGATCTCATTTACTATTTATTATTTAACATTTGGTCCATTGTGTTTCTTCCAACAGTTCTGCTTCTGCATGTTTTGCTTGTTCTCTTTTGTTTTTCTCAATCTGTTTATTCCGTTGATATCATGTGCATTCTATTATTCAGATCGCATATTTGCATGCATTTAGTACTTAAATAGCATGAACTCATGATTGCATCTACTTATGGTTCCGTAGAGGCGATGTAACGGAACCAAACATACCAAATACCCGATCAAACGAACTCATATTATATTTATTTTTATATTGTTTTTGAGAAACTTGTTCTTGATAAGATTTGTTTTGTCGCTTGGTGTAGTTAGATGGTTTGGGTATTATGCTTTCATGAGAACAATTAACTGATTCATGTTTTGTTGAATGTTAAAACGCACAAGCATTTGAGTTTACAATTAAAGCATATGACCACTTATTATAGGGTTTGAAGCAAAGTTTATGTGATGAATCCTTCTAGAAACATGATTTTGGCTATGTTCTTATAACTCTTTGGGAACATCTTATTCTCCGTTCTCTCACACTTAGGACTTAGCTTAGCTTAACACAATTTAGACTCATACCACCACTTATAAAGGCTTAATTCATTGTAGACAACACAACCGCGATTGATAAATCTTGTGGATCCACTCGGAACATTAAATAACTAAAACATAAATCCTAATATAAAATCCGTACTAGGTCATTCGAGAAGCGAAAGAGACGGTAGATTGAAGCACAAGAAAGGAATATAAATAAAAGAGATCAAGGTAGTGTGAATGAATACACATTTGGAAAAATGTTGACACATTTTACTATTTTAGCATTAGATAGAGAGTGGCTCGTTTGGAATATTTTTAGGAACTTACGGGGCAGAACTGCAATCATTAACAAAATTCGACTTTAGGGTCCCTTTTTTTTTTTTTTTTTAAATGAAATTATTCTCAACGCAACATTGATTCTCTCTCTCTGTTTTGTCCTATTGGTGAAAGCAGCTTCACACCAAAGAACAAATACTCTTTTTTTTTTTTTGCTTATATCCAATTTAATGTTCGAGTCGAACAACTAACAGTAGATATGTTCGAACGGTAGCAATAAATATTTGATTGTAACATTTCATATTATCTAATCTCTAAATAATTAAAAAATTATGATAATATTAAACGAGGGGTATCATTGTAAGTAGGACGTAATGCTGAGAAACGTGTTTAACTGTTTGGTAAATCTATTGTTACAGTTTGCTCTGTTTTTTTTTCTTTGTAAATACTTTGTTCTCTAATGGCTTATTGGCATGGTTGGTTCGTCCTAAACCAGGAACATCCTCTGGTTTAATCCGGTCAAGGCCTTCTTTCTTCATTCTTAACTTACCAACAAGATTTTTCAAATCGCTTGAATCGCGCTGTTGCCTTTACTCAAATCTGCACTATTAACTGAGCCATTTGAATGAAACGCCGATGGCCTTGAGGGCTCTCCTATAAGTTTCAAAGATAGCGGAGAAGGAGAAGTAGAAGTGTCGGTTTCATGTCTTGTCACCATTTCTATACTAAGCTGAGACATACCAACCAGCTCTTCCATGTTCACACTTTCTTTAGCAAATCCAGGTTTTGGTTTTAGGACTTGATGCTGCTGCGAAGAAGCCTCAGCTTCTAAGGAATGTTCTGTTCCCTGAAGTGAAGTGGAAGTCGCAGGGAGCCAAATCGTATAAGTGACTGGAAAACAAGGAGGAAAGAAGCCGCCCGGGACTAGCATTGGTGAAAGCCCGTTTGATGGTTCAATGGCTTCTTCAGTTTTTTCCTGAGGTGGCGCTGTGGCTATGACCGCTTCAGATTCTGTAGTATTATTGAGTGAGAGCTCTAGTGAAGGAAGGTAGCTTTTGCTTTCTGGTTCCTTGCTTGGAGAATAATGGTTTAAGGTTTGGTCTTCCTGTGTTGGCGATGAATCGGTAACCTAAAGGCAACAAAACAGAGGAGATATTCAATACAAGAATTCCATAGAACATCACAAAAATCATAAAGAGATGAGACGATGCAAACCATTTCATCTGTAACCATGTCGAAAAGGCTAAACCGTCTTTTCCTGCGGCTGGAGCTAGTATGACGAATGAAATACTTTTGAGCATGACTAGCCACTTGTGTAGGAGTTCTTGAAGTTACATAGTTTCTTGAAATACCGCGCCAATCTCCTTTTCCTAGTTTCTGAAGACCAACTAAGAATAGCCTATGTTCCTCCTCAGTCCAAGGAACACCTATAAAACCCCAATTTCAAATATAAACCATATCACATTTAACATCCCTAAACCATTCATCTTCAAACACACCACCATACACTTAAACTTCAACAATATCATTCACAAAAACAGAGCAATTTCAATTTTAAAAGTTCAAAACTTTGCTATGGATTTGCAATCAAATGAATCAAGATTTTCACATTAACAACAATAGATTACAAAAATTGGAAATATTTAAAATGTAAAGTCGCTTTCTTTACCTCTCTTCCTCTCTCCACGACGATGAATAGAACCAGAACCATGAGCTGGATCATCAGATAAATACCCTTCGTGTTGTTGATTAGAATAACGCGCGTGATCCGATAACGGAGACTCATTATGGTTAGACGTCGCCAGAGGAGACGACGGAGATAAAAGGTGATGCGTTGCCGCCGCCGCCGCAACAGCCAATGCCGAGAGATTACCCATACTCGCACTCTTTTTAATAATCGACCCATCCGTTAACCGTACGCCGAATAGCTTCACGGCGGAGGAGCAAGATCCTCCTCCTCCTCCGCCGTTACCACCGCACGTGCCACCACCACGCGTTGGACACGTACGTGAATTGTGTCCATTGTTGCTACAATGCGAACACCTACGAGTCATTCGCACAATAACACAAACAAACAAAAAACGATACCTTTTTTTGTAATAAATGCTTTGTAAATATGTTCTTTCCTATACACAAAATTTCAGAAGATTAGAAAGAGAGAAGAGTAATTGCAACCATGGAAAAAAAAAAAGGTGAGGACTTGGTTTTGATTTCTTATGAAAAAAGGAAGGTAAGGCTAATTTGGGTATTTTGTGTTTGAAAGAGGAGAGGATTATGGTGGATCGTACGTTGAATTCGTGTTTTTAATTACTACTATAAGCTTTTATTTTATCCTATCTTACCTGGAAATTTTTATTTTATGACAAAATAACGAATTTATATCGTTTCTTTCTTTGTTTAGGATAAATTTTTTTATTACCAACAATGTTACCGACAAATTCATTTTCTGATAACCAATATGATCAAATAATTGATTATAAGATGTGAGGATAATATTATTTAACCTAAATCTGTCCCGAAACGGTTCATTTCAACCCACTTGTTACGCGATCTATCTATAAGTTAGAAGAAACACGTGGTCTTACTAGATGCACGTTTTCAATATGAGATTGGAACAAGTGGTTCTGATTTAAATAGATTGGATAATATATCACAAAGCCTATTACACACACACACAGATATATAGTTCTTTATTTGGCACGAAATGTGATTGAGGTTTGAACAAGCTTTCATATATTATCCTTGTCATAATTTCCTCATCTTCTTTTTATTTCCTCAAATTGTTTTATAGATTTCATAAATGACAGGTAGATAGATCGATATACATGTGCGGGCTTCTTTAGAAAAAGTATACTTACTAGCCAGTTCATCTCTAATATCCAAATAATTGAGATAATTAAGGAGTGAGGATAATATTATTTAACCAAAATTTGTCCTTAAACGCAATAAACTACTAATTTTATCTCAATCTACTCGTTACGGTCTATCAACATATTACAAGAAACATGTGTTATTACACGATGAACGTTTCATTATGAGATTTTCACATGTATACACATATATATTCTTTAGTGGCCACAAAATGTGACTGAAATTTGAACAAGCTCATACTTTTCACAATCTACCTTTTTCTAGCGTTTTCATATGTTAAAGGTTTAAAAAAAAATTCTATCCATCTTACAAAAACAAACAAAAATTGTATTAAACGCATATGCCGAAACCTGATGTCGGAACCTTCCTCATCTGTGTTGGAAGTTAATCGTTTTTATGCCGAAAGCAAACATGAAAGCAAAAAAGAGTGTGAAGCCCACTAACACGATAGCAACAGGGCCCATGAAATCAGCATTGTATCCGTAGTGGTTTTCAATGTACCACTTTATCGTCGGATCATTTACCATACCCGGAACTTTAATTGTATCCTCCACATCACCGTACTGCGAAACTATCAATCCGTAGACAGTCCAAGCCACTGGACAGATCCAGTAATACCACACCCACCATTTTGGAATTCTCTGCAGGAAAGTTAAACAACTTAAGAATCAAAAGAAACAAAAAAACCCTTAGGTTTAAGCTTTCTTGCGAGAAAAGTAACTGAAACTAACCGGTCTAGGGATGACAAAACCAGAAAAGAGGTTGAAAAGTCCGTAGAAACTCCAGCCAAAATAGCTGCGACTTGCTGGTTTGGAGCGATGGAAACTGCCATCATCCCATAGTATGTGAAGTAGAGGAAGGAGAAGAACGATACGAAGAAAAACCAAAAGAATTTAACCACTGTCCATTCGAAACACATCATTGCGTATATAATTAGCGTATAATACGTAGCTTGGATCAGCACATATGGTATTTCGCATACCACCTGAAACCAATGTAAAGTTTTAGTTAATTATAACTATTCGTCAAGGTTTCTTGATAACCAAGTAACTAAAAGGGTTCTAGTTTAAGCTCACCTGTGCTAGGGCATAAGGTAAAGCAGAGTACATTTCAGCAGCTTTCTATCTATAGAATACAGTTCGTTCCACGGCTACTAGCGGTTGGACTGATGAGGAATTATTTATGCCCACGAATAAAACCGCAGAATACATTGCTCCAATAACCTTTGTCAGATCATTCGCGTTGTCCCTATTTGTACAAAGAATTGATATATAGTTTATGTAAGTACGAACTGTGATACTAGATTTGAGGGCTGTATTCGATTCGAGTCATTGAACAAACTTTTTTGTGCCAACTTTCCAGAAAATTGATCCGACCATGAGAGCTGCAACTAATGTAAAGAAAAATCTGGATAGATTGTAGTCAGGAGTCCTCCAATAAGTTATCCACTGCTTCTACAAACAAGATTTGAATTGTCCTAACAATGATTGTGAGAACCGCGTAGAGAAGTAGAGATCTTTTGCTCCTTGTGGAGGTGTGCTTAGTTCCTTTACAAGATTCTTGTTTTGTCTACATCAAGAAACAATTCTAATTGAGTATAATGTTGGGGGATGATCTTTGCTTTGAATATTAACTTACTGATATAAGGATGATGTTTTGTAATGCTCAGCAAAATCTATCTCAAGCTTGGCTTCTGCAGCCACTGAGCTCACTTCTAGCATCCATGTAGCCGGATTATACTTCTCTTTAATTTTTGGAATTTCAGGAATTGCCTGCGGTTTCACAGAGATCATGAAACTTCTTACATTAAGTATTGAAATCTTAACAAAATGTAGAATGTTACCTGGAAATATTCGATAATCTTGTGAGAGTTTTGACCTAAAGGACCGGCGTAAATCACTTGTCCTCCTCTCTTCATAAGCAGAAGTTCATCAAAAGCTTCAAAGATATCAATGCTAGGTTGGTGGATTGTGCAGACCACAGTTCTTCCTGTGTCAACTGTGTTCCTCACCGTTCTCATTACAATCGTTGCAGCCCTTGCGTCAAGACCAGAGGTCGGCTCATCCATGAAGATTATGGAAGGATTCGCCACTAATTCCACTGCGATTGTAAGTCTCTTCCTCTGTTCTGTTGATAACCCTGTGATCCCTGGTAGCCCCACCACCGCATCCTTTAGACTCTCTAGCTCTACTAGATCCATTACTTCATCCACAAATCTCTACAAAGTCAGCCTATGGGTTAGTCTATGGCTGAGATTTTTTCTCAAATGGTGTGAAGTAATAAGAAAAAGTATTACCATTTTCTCATCTTTAGTGACTTCTTTTGGGAGACGAAGGAAAGCAGAGTAGATGAGAGATTCTTTGATAGTGACTTGCGGTGAGTGGATATCATTCTGTTCACAATAACCAGAGATTCTTGCAAAGGTTTCTTGTCTTTTAGGGAAGCCGGAGATTCTAATATCTCCTTCGATGTATCCGCCGGTTTTTCTACCAGCCAAAACATCCATTAAAGTGGTCTTACCAGCTCCACTAACTCCCATCAAAGCTGTCAATACCCCTGGCCTAAAGACCCCTGTCACTTCCCTTAGCAGCTGAAGCTTATCTTTCGAAACTCCTTGTTCTTTCATTTCCTGTTTTTTTTTTGGGTTTAAACGACATTATGATTTTAGTGTTATAACAAGGTTTTTGGATTTGGTGTTACCTTAGGCATGTCGACGTAGTAGTTGACATTGTCAAACGACATTGAGAGAGGAGTAAAAGGTAGAACCATTCCTCTTTTCCCGTAAGTGATCTTACTCTTTGAGCCATTCTCGGCTCTGTTTTCTTCTGCATTTTCTTTTGAAACGACGGCTTGCTGTTTCTCAAGTGCTGGCGTATCAATAAAACATGATGTTAGGTATGAGTGAATTTGTTAGGTGTGAGTGAATTTTCCCATCTTCGTTATGTATACTTAAATTTAGGTCTCAAGTTATTGTAGATATGTGATTCTAATAGAAAATATGATCAATATAAGTGTACTCACGGTTTAGGAATGCAAGAGCGAGCGTTACAAGGATGTTAAAGAGTATCGCAAACCCGAGAATGACTCCTACACCGATCCAATACCAGTTTGGATCCGTGAAAACATCGAAAATCTCAAGAACAGACAACCCTAACCTGGTTGAATTATCAGAAGACTGCAAGAAAAATAGAAGAATGTTGCTTAATAAGAAGTTATATAAGAGACATGTTAATAACTACTGTAGCAGAAATATCTGTTGGAGTTTACCCGTTGATTCATCCATCTAGGAGCAAGCATTTCATTGACAGTTAAAGCATCATAAGTGTAAGCCATTGGTGAAACCCAGTAAGCCCATTTCCACCATACAGGAATATCACCTATTAACCATCAGTAATACATAAAAACCTGCAAAATTTTAGAATTATAGTGTAATTTGATGTATAAGGTATATAATATAACCTCTAGGAATAATGAATCCTCCAAGCAAGAAGAGAAGGAGGATAATTAGAGCTCCTCCTGTATTAGCAAGAATCATCGATCTGCAAGTTGCCGCAATGAATCGAAATATACCACCAGCCATTTGCTGTGTCAGAAATATCACCAATAGATGCTTCAAGAACCTGCCAAAAAAAATATATTAAGAGAGTTATGTTTCCATTGAACACTAAATATTTCAAACTCAAGCCTCTATTGATGTTTTGTATCTCAAGACACCTTGGTTGAGCTAACATCACTCGTTCTAAGTTTAAATAAACGTTGCGGGTTCAAGAACCATCTTCACCTGCTGAATTCTGGAGCAAACCCAATGAAGTAATAAGTAATGCTGACCCAAACAACGGATTCGAAGATGGAGATAGGAATTCCCAAGAGAAATGTTGGGAGAGTGAAGGTCCAAGAAGGGTGAAACAAAAGGTCTCGTTGCTTGTAAAACACGGGAAGTCTTTCAATCATCAAAGCAAGCTCCGTGAATCCATTAAACATGTTAACGATCATGGAGAACATCAGCGCACCGATGTAGACGGCTCCGTCCATCTCGTTCTTTGTGCCCATCTCCGTCCTCAGGTAAACGGTGGACGCGATCAAGGCCATTATAATAATCTGAACGGTCTTTGTAACATAGAAGAAAGAGTTACGTTTCATGAGAAGTAATTCTCTGTCCCAACAGATCCTGAAGAGTTGAGATTTTGGAACAGAGTGTTTGTTGAAGACTAGAGAAGCTGGGTGTGATTTGAATCTGTCGTATGGGACGGATAGATCTTTTTCAAGATCGGCTCCGACATGGAAGCTTTTGAATCGTTTGGAGAATTCGGAGACAGGAATGTATCTGTATGGCTTTGTTGTGTCTACCCAATACTGTTCTTGATCTTTCCTTGAAGTTACCTGTTCACCGAGGCAAGTGTGTCAATTTTTTTTTTTTTTAATAAGATTGGAAACGTCTAACGCACATAATAACAAACAAAACCATAATGTTGTAATTAATGGTCAATAGGAATATTTTTCGGATAAAGTATTATTTAGCGGCGGTTCGAATCTAATAGAAAAATTCTACAAAACTATCAATTCTTGGTTAAGTGGTATAAATTCTGTAAGAGTGGACAAATTAAGTACCTCTTGCAAGAAATCGGCCTTGCCTTTACGGTCGGGACACTTGAAACCGCAAGTCTCAAAGAAGGAAAGAACATGGTCACGTGGACCTTGGTACACGATCTGGCCTTCAGACAATAGAATGATGTCGTCGAAGAGGTCGAACGTTTCAGGAGCCGGTTGTAATAAGGACATCAAAACCGTTGCGTCCGTGAACCGAACAATCTCTTGAAGGCATTTCACTATTTGATACGTTGTTGAACTGTCTAGACCTGTCGATATCTCGTCCATGAACAATGTCTTTGTTGGCCCCACTATCATCTCTCCTATTTTTTTTTTAAGGAAAAGAGTTAGAATCGTGTGACTCACGGCTCATGGAGTTAACATGGTTCAGAGCAGTTGAAGAACAGAGAAAGTTAAACCTGTTGTGACTCTTTTCTTTTGACCGCCCGAGATTCCTCTTGTCATTTCGTCTCCGACCACCGTATCTTTGCATATGTCAAGCCCTAGTATCTGAAAAAAAGAAAAATCCAATAATTACCCTAAATTGCCTAACAGAATAGACTAAATTGTTTATTTCCGGAACTATGGGGTTATTCAGTGAAAATTGAAAAGAAACATGAGTTTTAGGTGAGAGCAGAAAGGGAGTCGGTAAATGTAGGGTCCACGAATGGAGTGAGTTGGATTTTAAATTTTTTTAAAGATTAAATTCTTTCTTCTGTGAGGTTTTTTTTTTTGGTTAAATGAAATTATTTTATTTTTGATTGCATACATCTGATAAGTTGGGATTTGTTTGATCATCTTCCTACTTTTTAGTGAATCATTAAAATATTGGCGAAAACAAATACCACATCAGTTCAAAGAAACACATATACGTAAGTCATTTTTCTTTTTGTTGGTCAACGTAAAAAGTCTTAAACTCAATTTCATAATTTCATTTGTTTTTTTTTTGTTAAAAGATAACAAATTTCATAGTAAAACAAATCTATTAGCTACTACTAATTATAAATGTTAATAATACCTTTACTAAATACTAAGTGATTAGATTGGAACTTTACACGGTTACGCCATATGTATCATTTGAGGTATTTAAACGTGTATATATTACCACTTCTGATAAGATCGCTCTATAGGTTAAAGTGAGATCATTACTTTGAGAGTGTAGTCTGTGATGAGACTGCTCTTGACATTTCCAGCTGCGATGGACTTCATGAAGAGATCCACTTCAGGTTCCGGCAAGATCCCTGCGTCCTTCTCTCTTCTCACCAACTCACTTAACAAATCTATAACGTCACAACTAAAAACTCTTGAGTTTTCTTAATTTCCAATCTAACTAAATCCGATTATAAGTTATAACTAATAGAAAAAATGATAATTATACCGTATCTAGTGCCAACTCCTTGACACCTAGCAGAAAAATCAAGAGTTTCTTGGACAGTCATGATTCCGATATGAACATCGTTTTGGCTTATATAAGCTGATGTTTTCTGTGGCACAATCTCTTTCAATGCATGCCCATTGTATGTTACTCTCCCTGTCACCTGTCCATTTTCATTAATCTTGTTACTAGTTTAAGTCTCTCTTTCTTTCTATAATTTATAATTAATTAATCATGTGTTTTTAACCTTTAAGCTTGGGTCTAATTGGCCAGCTAACGCCAATAAAAGAGTTGTTTTCCCTGATGATGGTGGACCTAATAAAAGTGTCATTCTACAACCGACCAAAACCATACGTTATATGATTATATAATCAACATCGAAATGATGTAAAGACAACTTTTTCAACTTTCAATCACCTTGAAGGTTTGATGATACCGGAGGCGTCTCTAAGACTAGTGAGTTTAGTGGTTTTAGTAAAGTTAAAACCAAACAAACGAAGACCTTTCTGTGCAATGTTTAAAGCAACGTTAGGTAATGTGGGAAGAGCTCTTTTTCCGATGTGACAATCCGCCTCTATAGTTACTTTCTCGAATCTCACTTCCACTGTCGGTAGCTTTATCCCCACTCTGCCTTAGCAATAACTTAGTAAATATTAGAAACCTCACAATAAAGAAAAGGAAAAAAAAAACCAGGAGATCTTTATCAGAAGAATGTTTGACGTTAAAAGAAGATTTTTCAAGAAATTAATGTACATAATTTTATATAACAGAATGGGAACATTTTGCTACAAGATCGGCTTCATGCCTAAAAAGAAAACAGTCATAGCAAAAATCTAGAATAATACCTATCGATTCGCTTTCTCAACTTTTTCAAGAACTTCTCGTTATCTTCCTCTGTGACTTTGAAGATAGAATCGATGAAATTTTGGCGATCATCGACGACCATCTTGGTGACGTCTACGAGATCATCATGAGTTTGGATGATAGTGGTACGAAGACGAGTGAAGGTTGGAAGTTTCTCAAGAGCAGCCCATTTAAGAGCTTCCTCGTCATGATCGCCTATCGAACCGCTTCTCCTTGAGAAATGGCTAGTGCTACTACTCGCTAACAACTCTCCTAAGCTCCTGCTTAGGCTTCTTGACAACGTCTCCATTGTTTTATATATATTTTGTTGGAGGATTTGGGGAATTGGCAAGAGGAGAAGGGTTTGTATATTAATGCAGTTTTTGATTTGGTAGCGGAAGAGACTATTTCGGAAAACAAAAAGAAAGCGTTAGTAGCTAGTCAGCGGGTTAAGTGGATGAGAGCAAGAACACGTGTACTCTAAAACAAAATTAAATTAGGAATTTTAGTAGATTCTACTATGGGTAAATTTTTCTTTTTTTGATAACCGTATCATTACGTAATTTCTTTTTAACTATAAATATTTTGAAAAGGTTTGAGTTTAAATGAGTTGAAGATACTTTTGATGAATTATAGAATTTGTTATTAAGTTTTTTTTTGAAACTTCAAGTAGATTTGAATCTTTATATTTTAACTAAAAATTTTCACTAAATCACCTTCAAATCTGTTACTCAAAATATTTCCAATAACAGTAGATATAATTATACATTTTCAAATTACTAATCCAATAACACTTAACATTATAAGATAATTTTAATAATATATTTTTGCCCAATATATCTCACTAAAACTTCAAATCTACGTAATGGTTTAGATTTCGTCATTGGCAGGTTACGCCGCCTAACCTACACGCTACCGACTACGTACGCGAAATGGAGTTGATTACCAGCTTGTTCATTTATGGTTGTATAAATATGATATCTAAAGGACGATCAATTTTCATGAAGATTAGATTACCAACTAATAGTACTTGTGATATACAGATGAAATTATTTAATTCTCGTAATAATTTAAAATAGATTACTTTCATTCAGTAATTGATATTTATTTATTTATTTATTTGATAAAGGGTTTCAGTAATTGATATAAACAGTCTATTTTACATAAACTAGTAGAGAAGAAGTGTAGAAAGAATGACAAAAACAAACTATACAAACCATTACTTTTATATTTCAATGAAACTACTGCATTTTACAGATTTTATTTAAAAAAAAGTCTGCGTATTAAATCAATATAACAACTGCAAAAATTTAAATATGTGAAATAATTATATTGCAAGAGGCATATAATGTTTGAATTTTGATGCAGAAGTTTTTTCTACCTGAGATTAAAATAATGATGGGATTTGCACTCACCAACTCAAACCTTTGCAACATGTTTGCTGTTAAAAAAAAAAACATGTGTGCTGTTGAACAAAATAAACCAAACTTGTAATTAAGCTCAAAGGTCAATTTGAAATTAATTTCTATGGCCTCGACCGTTCACGGAGCCAACACCAACATTATCTACCTTTTTCCTGTCTTCATAATGAACACGCGGACACTTAAAATATAATGTCACAAGTTCGTCATTTGTGCGTTGATATTTTGAAAGTTTAATTATAAAAAAAAACAAATCGACAGTTTCTTTTATATTTTCATACACTGATGTAATAAGAATATAAATGTGACATGAGACGTCATTTTTTTTTTTAAATTAAAAGTGAATACCTCTCGCTGTCGCACACCAGCAACGAACTAAAATTTGTATGGATAAATAAATATATGAACAAATTTATTTAAATTATTAAGGAGATATATATAAGAAATAAATGTTATTTCGAAGAAGTCGTCCAAGTTTAATTTGCCAACACAACTAAAGAAACAAAAAAAAAATACTTGTAAAAAGAGCTAAAAAAATTTGAATGCATGAAACAGAAACTGGGAAATCATGCAAGCTTTTCCAACACTGATACTTTTGTTTCCCTTACAGCGCAAACGGTCCTCAGTTTGCACTAGATTCTACGGAAAGATGTGCAAAACAAAAAGGTTGAATCTGATAGATGTCTAAGACTTAAGTGAAAGATAAGTTAATCTACATGCTAAAATGAGATATAATGGAATACTGGCAAGATCTAAATAGGCTTCCACAATATCCAAGATGCAGACTTTACCCAATATATGGCTTAGTAACTAGCTTATGCATGTTTGAGGCTGGACATAAAAGTTTAAAAACACTAATGAGAAGATGAGAGATCCTGAAAGAAATGCACACCTGAAACATATATACTTCTCCTTCAAATTGTGCAGAACGCAACTGGCCTGCATAATTATTAGTCAAAAGAGAATAAATGGTACAAATACTTCAAGGCTCGAATGAAACAAACAGACGCAAGGAACTTTCCCAGCTCAGAAATATATCTTAGTCTCCTGTATATATACCACACTTATTTTGAAAATTTCCAATTTTTCAACGCTATCTCAGGTGAGAAACAAAAAGAGATCAGGACACTATATTCTACACTATTATGAAACAAATTAATTTCTTCACAAATATCCGTGATTATACTATCCAAGTATAAAATGTCTTTTCTCTCTATAATAGTGTAGAATATAGTCTAGTCTTTTCTCTCTATGTAATGTAAGTATGTAATAATCAGATAGAGGTAAGTGAATAACGAGTTTCAATAGTCACTATAGAGAGCTATAAAGGTATTAAGTTAGGCAAATACATATCTGGTTGTAGAATAAACCAGCTAAATAATGGCTAAAACCACACAATATTATATATTTTCGGGAGCTACTAGTGAAATGTATCTCTATAAATTATAGATTAGACTTTGAGTTTGTTAGTTCTTCAATTTTTTTGTACGTTATTTCTTGTCTTCTCTTTTTTTTCTTTCCATTTTTATTTGATCTTTAAGATTTTAAGGTGATTTGACTGGTCTTGGGTAGATGAAACAAAAGATCCCTAAAATGATTAAACACCTCAAACTTTTTTTTTTGTTTATCAACCGCAATAATTCTTTGGTTATATATATAAAATTTTAGTAGTCGTACATAATTTATTTTAAATTACGCCAGATTCTAGAGCTTAATTTTGGTTGTTTGTAGAGATGTATATAAAAGAAACGTGGATCAGTCCATTCATTAATTTTATTAAACCTCGGTCTGTAAAATTTGAAAGCAGCAAAATATGAATTCTTATCTCTTGGAATGAAGATCTGTGATATAATGCAAATTCTTCGCATCTGACTCTGCACCATCTCGCAACCAAGTTTGTCTTCTTCAACAAGCATACACTTTCACTATATATATGGACACATGGTTATGATACTTTCAAACATCTTATAGCTAGCAACAATCACTAATTTGTTCACACCTACTCTAATTAGCATTTCAACACCAAAATGTATTCCAACTGATCATTTTGCTTAATCTGAAAATTATGTTCAAGGCCACAAGTATTTCGTCTAAAACGTGTTTCAGCTCATTTTGTTCACTATAAAATATAAACTTTCCAATTTCTTAACTATAGAATTTCTTCTTGTCATCAATTCCAATTTTTCAAATATTCAAAGAAATCTCTTAAAAAACAATACATTTTTCAAACTAATGTTGAAAATGGTCACCTGAATAAATTTTTATTCATGACAATCTAATTTTATCAAGCAATGAGAAAATAATCCCCACTCTCCCACCAAGAATGTTATTATAACTTAGGAACACAAATCAGCAAAAAGAGATAAAATATTTAGAAAGAGATATAGGGAGAAGGTAAACAAAAAAAAACCAATAAAAGGAGAATTATTTAGGTGAGAACTCAATCATCTTCTTTTGCTGATTCAAGTTCTTGTAAAACTTCTTTATGAACTCATCCGCTGCTTTGTCTACGTGTCCGTTGGCCTCGTCACCATCTTCTCGTAACGGGAACGGTGAGTCCGTTACGCGTAAAGGCCTCACAAACGGAGTAGTACTCCGTCCAAACCCCGGCAAGTAAGGAGATAACGCCGTCAAAGCCTCGACGGACAAATTCGGCGTGTTACCGCCGTGTTCATGCTCTCCAACGCCGTTAAGCAGCTCAAGTACGGCTCTAGAGGCCGAGGTGTCGTCGTCAAGAGTCGGTGGCGCTTGGCCACACGAGAAGAGGCTGTTGTGGTGACTCTTCTTCTTGAAGGCAGCGATGTTAAAAGGGAATGAATAGTTAGGAGTGTCGCTACAGCTAAACTCGTATTCTTTCCGCGGCTGAGACGCGAAAGTAGTGGCGGTGGCTGGGACGCGGCGGCGGTTGTGGAACATGAGATTCTTGCCGCGTTTGAGAGTGGCGTTAAAGTCGGCGAGGAGCTTTTGTTTTGAAATGCCTTTGTGTAACATGTAAAGGACAAAACGTACGATGTTCCATAACTTCTTGCTTATTGGTATATTCTTCTCCATCTTTAGGAATTAGAAAGATAGATAGAGAATGAGATTATTGTGTTTTTTTTATGGCTTTGATATTTGCTTATGGACTTAGGATCGATGTGTGTGGGATTTATAAAGGAACAGAGAGGGAGACTTTTCTACAAAGAAGTACTTAAACGTGGAACATTACACAAAGTTATTAACGTTTTAATATCTTTTTATGTTTGTCGTTAAATAAATAGCTTTAGGATTTCAAAATCCAAATAATGGAAAAGAAGAAGAAAATTTGAATTCTTTTATCAACTTTTGTTGTACTTTAGATTGCACTATGTATTATAGCCATCTATATATGGATATTGGGTCGTGCTTTTTCTATATAAAATAAATTGATATACATACAAAATTTAGCTAGTGGAGGTGTATATTATGACTTGGCCTTCTACTATGATGGTATATACGCTTTATAACTACTTTTTTATTTTAAAAGTTTTGCTTTCTTTGAAAAAGTTAAATAAAACACTAGTATATTATTGCCACTGTGGCTTAACCTTTCATCTTTATACTTAACTTTTTAGTTCGTCTTAAAAAGTTTAAATCCTTCACCAGATAGTTACCACTGGTGTAATGAATGCCACAAATTTATGCAAAGAAAGAAAAGTTGTATTGAAAAGGAAAGTTTAAAGGTTTTAAAAGAAATGAATATTCAACCCAACTCTAAACATATTTCTGTAATCACCCCTAATATTTTTCAATCAAATTGTAAAATTTGCACAGTTTTGTTTTAGGGTTAATCCTATCAGCGGACTAATCTAAAAATGAGAAACATCATTGATGACTTTGGGTTATACGAGAACCATAGTTGGGTGTATACTTATACCCGCACAATGAATCTACAAATTTTCCTCTGTCTCCAGCTCGTTTGGTACTATCAACCTCTCCATGTAAGCCTGCAAGCACAGTGAAGAAATTTCTATCAAACCCAAATAAACCAATCACAATTCCTAAAGCAAAAATGTGATCATGATTGATGCTTGTGAAGCAAAACAGTGAAGGAGTCTTAACCTTAATCTTGACAGCATCAGATGGAGATGGGTTTAAATCCAAGGCAGTGCCGAAATGTAACACGGCTTTGTCGTATAGCTTTAGCTGATTGTATATTTTGCCAAGCAACGCATGGACACTGCTCTCTTGTGGAGCACAATCTTTGAGTTCTTCTAAAACTTTCTGGGCTTTGTGATAATCACCGAGGTTGGCTAATATGTTAGCCTTGTAGTACTTAGGGAGTGGATTCTTCGCATCAGCGATTATAGCCTTCTCCATCATCTTCAACGCCTCATCATTCCTCTGCAAAATATTATCTCTGAATTATATATTTTCTGGCGAGCTTAGTTTCACAGCTAAATCAGAACATCACAAAGTTATAAAGAGTAGTATATGATATAAGTAAGTCTTGACGTGAAGAGCATATTTCAGGTTCAGGGTTCAAACCTTAGACTCATGCAAAGCAATTCCAGAGTAACACATGATGACTGAAGATCTTGGGTTTATTTGGAGAGCCATTTGAAACTGATTCTGTGCAAACTCGTATTTCTCCTGATGAAGGTAGGTCATTCCAAGACCATACCATGCATTATAATGTCTTGTATCCATGCTCAGTGCCCTTCGGTAGCATCTCTCCGCATCCTCAAATTCTTCCAAAGCAGCAAACCTGTGAAGCCAAGGTGAGACCGTATGTTATTAGTGTACATGTTTGGTTATATGTAGGGAAAGACAAATAAAGAGACGCATGGAAAAGATTTGTACTCGTGACCACAAAGGGTATGCGCATATGTGAATCTTTCATTCAGTTGGATAGCTCTCTGAAACATTTTGAGAGCAGTTTCGTGATCCTTACGCAAACTATAGCAGTTCCCAACAGCACACCTGCGATTCACATTGCTAACACAGTCATTAAAGAAAGAAAAAACTCTGCAGTTTCAGATTTTGAAATACGCTAGTGGTAAAAGCTGGTTTCTATTAACGGTTTGTGGTTAAAGCATGTACTCAGATACATATGTGGTTTCGCGAAACGAAGTTGGAAGAGCATATTGTTAAGGAAGATTCTAAGAAAGATACCAGGTTTCTGGAGATAGGCGGTA